>BQNB010046870.1:0-43461 GCA_026074375.1 Tanacetum coccineum
TTAAGATCATTTCCCTTTACAATTAGATTGTAAAGTTCTTCTTCCATCTTCCTGATCTCAGTCCGGGGACAATACTTGTTCGTCAGAAGCCTTTTTAACTCAGTCCAGGTGATTTGATTGGCTTGCTCTATTCCCATAGGCTGGGCATATGCATTCCAACAGGATAAGGCATCGTCAGTTAAAGTACCAGTTAAAGTACCAGTAGCAAAAGGTAAAACGGGTCAAATTAGGGTTTCAAAATGAAAACGCGCGGGTTTTAAGGTCAAATTCTCTTATGACTTATCAAAGAACTTATTTTATCATTATATAAGCTTATTAGGATAGATTATAACAACAGTTTACAAGTTTAGCTCATAGTTTAAGTAAAAACATGAAATTAGGGTTTTGGGTGTACGGTTTTAGATCAAAAAGGCATAACACTTAGGTTTTTGAGTTCAAAGCTTTATATTATGATTTTATCAAGAATATATGAACATTATGACGTTATGAAAGCAGAACATAAGCTTAGAGAACCTGGTTTGAGCTTATAGCTTGGAAACGGTTTAGAATCGGGACTTTCGGTTTCGTACGGCTAGAGTAACGATTCCCGGGGCTTTGTTTCTTGGTTTCTTTTGCTTCCTTTCTGTACTTGAGACTTCTTAAGATCTATTAGAGTTCATATTGAGCAAGGAGTTGCTACTATGAAGGGTTATAGAGAAGGAAGTGGGGGATGAAGAAAAATAAAGATATATGAGTCCTATTTATACTCATTTGAAGTAGGAAGGAGTAAGCAAAGCTTATGATCTGGTTTTGACACATAGAGGGTCTAGTTAGGGATGTGGAGAAGCTAGTATATGAGTTGTATAAGCTAAGGAGTAGCTTTGGTGAGGTGTTGCCCTCTTTCTTTGCCGTCTCTAAGCACTAGAAGGAACAAGGAGTTTTTGTGATTTTTAAACAATATAAATGAAAGATATTTGAAGAGAGGTGCTTGTAAGCTGCTTAGGAATGAAGTAGATTAGTCATGGAGGTGCTTGATTGCAAGAAAAATAGTCAAAATGGGTTACTTTGCAAGGGTTTTGGTTTCGGGTTCACTAGGGCTCATTTAGGGTTCGGGTTGAGTTTTCTAGCTTGTAATTTGTATACATTTGATTAGGAATGATAGGTTACTGATCCTAGGACTTATATTAAGGATTATAATCAAGATTTGATAGGTGGTTTGAGTTAAAATGGGTAGAAAATGAGAAAACGGGTCAAAGTCACAATTAGGGCACAATTAGGGTTTTCTGGATTCGTTTCTTGGATAATTGAAGTAGAATGATGAAATGATGATGGAGTATGATTTAGGATGTTGTAATTCATGTTATTATAACTTATTTAAGAGTTGGTTTAGGTTTACAATGGGTAAAAATCAAGAAACGGGTCATGGTTTAGAAACTAGCTCGGTTTTAGGGTTTAGGGTTTTGAATTAGGGTTTTGAGTGCAAAAAGATGTATGAAAGTTTATGAATGGAATATTTAGTGTTTATATATTGTATATTAAGTGTAGTAGCTTAAACACAGGTGATGTTGAAGAAATTAGAATGAAAATGGAGGTAAAACGACTATTTTAGAGATCATGCTTAATGACTTGTACATTGAGCTTTTAAGGACTTGTACTTTGATTTAAAGAGATTATATATTTCAGATGAGATGTTATATTACTTGTACATATGCTTTAGTAGCTTGTGCATTCACTTTAGGGGTTAACCCTTCCATGAGATTAGGGTTTAGGGCATCCGATAATGGTTTAAAGCCCGTTTTGATATGATGTTGCAAATGGTACCTTTTAGGAGTAATGTACCTTTTTAAGGACTATACTTTGATTTAAAGAGATTATATATTAACAAATGGATATGTTAATATTCTTGTACATATGCTTTAGTAGCTTTGTGTAATAACTCATAGACTTAAGGGTGATAACCTATCATGAGATATAGGGTTTAAGTCATCCGATAATGGTTTAAGATCCGTTTTGATATGATGTTGCAATGGTACCCTTTTAGGAGTAATGTACCTTGTAATAATCATATTATGATATATGACTTGATATGTTATATGTTTGCTTGACGATATATGAAGATATGAATTCCATATGGCTTAGTTGTCCGATGTCTGTTAACTTGAGTTATGCAGGTTATATTGCATATTGAGATATTGGCAAAGTAATGTAATGTAATAAAGCGAAAAATTTCCCTGAAAAATGTGGGTTCATATATAACTGATAGATTGTACATCATCTAACTTAATAGATGGATATTTACATTTATGAAAATTATGGGTTGTTATATTTACATATGATACAGATGATATGTGAAGAGTTTACCACCATTACTCTTCCTCTTCGTCTGCCAGATTTTTCAAAGTCTCAGGAGACATACTTCTCATACCAAGCTTGTTGATGATAAATTTAATCCATTCTCGTACTAAAGGCTTAGTGAAAATATCTGCCAGCTGATACTCTATTCTGACAAAATACAGTTCAGCCACCCCGTTTTCCACTTGCTCCTTGATAAAGTGATGTCTGATGTTAATATGCTTGGATCGGGAGTGTTGGACGTTGTTGCAACATAAAGCAATGACACTTTCATTATCGCGGTACAAAGGTATCTTGTTGAACCCAAGGCCATAGTCAGTTAATTGTGATCTCATCCAAAGTATTTGAGCACAACATCCTGACAAAGCAATGTATTCAGCTTCTTTACTAGATATGGCGGTTCTCTTCTGTTTCTTTGACGACCAACTCACCAATCTATCACCTAATAGTTGCATACTTCCAGACGTACTTTTTATGGTATCTTGGCAACCCGTATTGTCAGCATCTGTAAAGGTTGTTAGAGCAATTCAAGAATCTTTTGAATACCAAAGACCCATATTTATGGTTCCTATTAGTATAGAAAGATTCACTTAACCGCATGTAAGTGCTTTTCGGTAGGCTTTGCCTAATACCGGGCACATATGCATACAACAAATACAAGGTTTGGTCTACTAGATGTGAGATACATAAGAGTGCCAATCATTTCATGATAACGTGTAGGATCAATGGCTTTCCCTTATGATCTTCATCCAGTTTGGATTTCTCCACCATTGAAGTATCCACTGGGTCACAGTTTTCCATACCATACTTTTTAAGTGATTCAAGAGAATATTTGGATTGGTTTAAAAAGATGCCTTGGGTACTCTAAGAAATCTGTAGTTTAAAGAAAAATGATAGTTTGCCCATCATCGACATCTTGAATTTTGAACACATGATTTTAGAATATGATTCACAAAGATCAGGTTTAGTGAAGGAAAAAAATAATATCATCGACATAAATTTGTATTAGTAATATGTCTTTGCCTTCTCTCCTGATGAATAATGTAGAATCAACGGTGCCTTTTGAGAACTTCTGGGAGAGTAGAAACGGTTAGAGCAAATCATACCAAGCCCGTAGATCTTGTTTCAAACCGTAAAGGGCTTTCTTAAGCTTGTACATATGGTTGGGATTCTCTAGATCTACAAACCCATCTGGTTTACTAACGTAGACCTCCTCACGCAGTATGCCATTCAAAAATGCGATCTTCACATCCATTTGGTAGATGACCATGTTCATATGAGCAGCGAATGCAATAAAGATATGGATGGCCTTGAGTCAAGCAACTAGAGCAAAAGATTTTTAAAAGTATATTCCTTCTTCCTGACGATATCCCCTCGCTACCAAACGAGCCTTATTTTTCAATACACCTCCCAGTTCGTCTAATTTCACCTTGTATATCCACTTTAAGGTAATAATCATGACATGATTTGGACGAGGTACCAGCTCTCAAACTTCATGACGTTCAAACTCATTGAGTTCTTCTTGCATGGCTTCAATCCAATAGGATTATGTCAATGCTTCTTTATAACTCTTGGGTTCAACAAAAGAAAGGAAAGCATCGAAATAGAAGAATAGGGCTTCATCTTATAGTTGATGTCGAGTGGAAACCGGTCTAGAAGGATCACCAATCACATTATTAGTTGGGTGATCTTTGGTCCATTTGTTGATGTGTTCGGGTGGTTGATTGATTGGGTGCACATTGTTTGGAATAACAACATGAGTAGAGGATTCTTCAGAACTAGGTTCTAGAATTGGAAAATTAACATAGGGATTATTATCCATGTGTGTAACTTATCATGGTCAGCTTCTTCAATGCCGAGAGGAATGACTGGAGATGGTGTTTCTTGATTTGTTTGTGAGGTACTTGTAGATGGTGTATCTTGATCAATTGTAGTTGAGGAAGGTGAACCGGTTGAAACAACAGGTTCTGAAGAAATGACTGCATGAACTTGAAGATCAACACATGGTGGAGGATTAAGGTACCCATCAAACATTGGTTGAATTTTTTTTCCCAATCATTCTTTGTTGATGGGACATACAGAGTTGAAGAAGGAATGTTTTGCATGAGTCCTAAACTGATTGTTCTAAGAGTCAAAAGTTTAGGCCTAGGTCCTGAACTGAATTGTTCAAAATCCATTGTTGTCAACTCATCAAAATCAACATGAATATTTTCAATAATCATTCGGGTCCGTTTGTTGTATATTCGAAATACTCTCTTTGCGGAAGCGTAACCAACAAAAAATCCTATATCAGCTTTAGGGTTTAACTTACCAAGCTCTTCACCATCATTAGTGGGATAATAGAGAGCACCAAAGACATGAAGATAGGATAAGTCAGGTTTTCTATTGCAAACATCTTTTTCAATCAAAATTTTCTTTTTGAGAAGCTCAGTCTCAAGTTCCAAACACTTATTGCATTCATCCACACCCGACTTATTTACATTAAGAATATCCACAGAATTTACAGCAATATGCATAATTTCTTGAGACATGATTTGTTTCAAGAGTTGATCATTATCAATCCTAAGTTGTTTGATTTGAATTTCAAATGCGTTTTTGTCTACAGAACACTGATCAACAGCCGCTTTTATTTGGTTAAAAACAGTTTGAACTTCAGTAATTTCATCTAAAAGAGTTTTATCAAACGTATTAAATATATCTTTTAAAACTTTTAAAAATGGAATTATTTTAGTTATAAAACAAGCTTTTGTATTTTCAAAACCCCACGCACCTGCCGTTATAGCATCAGATGTGGTTCTCTTTTTCACGACCTTGTCAAAACAGGCGAGTTAATATTTTAGCTTTTTAAGACTTTCATTTACCAAACTTACTTTAGAAAGTTCACTAGGAGCTTCAATTCTAACAGGTATATGTGACTTAACAGATGTGTTAGGATTATAGTTCGAATGTTTTAACTAGAACGCTTGTTCTGCAGACAATTCTTTTTAAGTAACAAAATGTTTACCAAAATCTTCTTTTATTTTATTTAACTTTGAATAATCAATTGGAGAAATATTATATTCTGTTTTATTGAAATTAGATCATTTTATTTATCAAGCATCTTTGATCGACTCTCTTCTTCCAAAATCAATGTCTCTTCATCATTAATAACTGAAATCACATCATGTTCCTTAGTAATAACACTACCATCATATAATGTTGGTTTAATCAGCTGAACTATTTTAAGATGGAATGGATTTTAATAACCAAGAGCTTATTTATGAGTGTTATCGTAAAAAACATGAGGTTTTGTTAGCATATGCATTGCTTGCGTAGATCGATACAACTTACAAAGAGTATTTTCCAATTATTTATTTTGGTTTTCCAAAACAATTTCCTTGTCCATGTATTTAGATTATTTTTCTTTACATTTTGTTTTGAAAACAGTTAATGTTGTTGATAAAGATTCTTTTTCTTTGACATGATTAGAGAAGGGTTATTTAAGTGTATAGATCTCCTGCTAAAAAGCTGCAAACTTTGCATTTCTATTCCGAATTAAGTCATCCATTTGAGAATCTATTAAGTTTTCATGTTTGTTCAAATCTACATTAAGTCTTTGTTCAAGAATGGTGACACATTCTTTGTGTCTTTCAAGCTCAGCAGTTATAGATTCATTTACCATTTTATTTGCTTGATTTTCTTTATCTAAATTAGCTACATGATCAATCATTTGTTCAACCAAAGATAGAACTAATAAGTCATTTAGTGTAGAAGAATTCATATTCTGAATACCCGCATTTTGTGATTCCTACATATATTGAGAGTAGGGAATGATATTGCTATCACTGGTTATCTCATTATCTGGAAAAGGCACAATATTTGTTTGTTCAGAATACGACATCTATTGTACCTCCTGATTAATCATATCATTCAGATAAGTATCAGAGTAAGGTACCTCAGAAAGGACATCTAAATCATAGCTTAAAATATTTGCCATTAGAATCGCTTTAGCCGAGGATATATCATCACAATCCAAGTCACAGGCATCCAAATCCTCAGTCTTAAAGGCTGAATTCTGAGGAATTGTTTGCTGAGTAACTTGAACTTTTGCTATTCTAGGGTCTGCTATGAATGCAAGTTGCTCTGCATCCAATATCTGACCAGCTTCTTTTTCTTTGACTAACATCAACTTCTCCTTGAACCACGCATAATTTCTTGGCCTCTTTGGGTGGGTGCACTATTTTGCCATGTGCCCTTCCCTTAGACAGTTATAACACTTCACAACCTTTGCTTGACAAGCTGCATAGTTTCCCCTTGAGGTTGTAGCAATTCCTCCGTTTCTAATGCCAGCAAAACTCTGAGTTTATCTTCCTTGAACTTGTTGAACTATGACTCTTCCATCTTGAATGGTTGCCTGATTTCTGGGATTGGAAGACATTCTGAGTGGATTTTTTAAAGGTGGAAACCTTGATGCTATAGCAGATAGGAATGCTATTTCTTTGTTAATGCAGTCAATCGGATCTTCTCATTGCTGAAATTTGAGAACAACGAGACTAGAGTCCAATTAAGGAATTTTAGCTTGAGATTGTTGTATTACTAACGGAGATATAAATGGTTGTAGTGAAACTGACTGTTGTATTGGATTGACTGAAGTATGATGTTGTTAATGATAAATAGGTGCTGCATAAACTGGTGTGAATTATTGAGGGGGTGGATGCATTGTAGGAACTGAATGTTGTAGAGACTAAAAGGGATTGTATAGAGTTTGAGAATTAGATACCAATGCAAGTGAATCCTGATATCTTTCATGCATGACACATGCTTCCTAAGCATGTCGTTCATATTGCCGGAGGTATGCATACAACTAATCATAGTTGGTGGTACACAAACTCTTTGTGAACTTCACATCAGTGATAAACTTTCTCCATTCTGGTGGAAGAGTATTCAAAAACTTGGTATTGACTTGTACTTCCTGCATTGTCATCCTAATAGTATGCATGTCATTGATCAGGTAAGAGAATCTCCAGTTACTCATACAATGTTTCACCTTATAAAGAAGCAAACTTATCGAACAAGTTGTACAATCTACATTCACGTTCTTGATATGATAATTTAGTGCCTTTTATTAATAGCTTGACTTTATCCCAAATATCTTTAGCCACCTCTTGATGGTTTACAAGTGCATACATATCAGGTGGAAGACCGTGAAGAATGATATTAGTTGCTTGAACATCATAGTCATCTTGAAGTTGTTGTGCTTGAGTGAGTTTTGAGTATTTCTTAAGTCGAGTCTGTCCATCTTCTTCAATAGTTGGGTAGACCATTAGACCATTGTCGATTGAATCAAGCATCATCCTACCATGTTTCTTCACTTTGATGAATAGTCGTATACAACTTGCCCATGAATCGTACATTGATTTCTCAAGCATTGGAGGACAGTTCTCAGCTCCAGCCATAATTATATGTTCTGCTAAAGTAGTCATTGTGAATTTGTTATGTGAAAAGATAACTTCTTGATCGTTCAGTGATTAGAGGTTGTTGTGTTAAATTATTGTTTGTTTTAAGTAAATGAGTCTTAAGATTACACGGGATTTTATAATTCTTGATAAAACCAAGAAAATAATTTAATACTTCACGAGATTTTACAAATCATAGAAAAAACGTATAAATCTCTTAGAAAGAATGTATAAATCTCTTAGGCCAACTGGTATAAATCTCCCAAACAAAGTGTATAAATATCCCAAGAAAAATCTATAAATCTCCCAAGCAAAATGTATAAATCACCCAAGTGTGAAATAGGTATAAATCATCAAGAAATATGTATAAATCGCATGACTAGAGAAACGTATAAATCGCATGACAAAATACGTATAAATTGCCTAAACAAACTACGTATAAATCGCCTGACTAATTACGTATAAATCACCTGAATAACACGTATAAATTGCCTGACTAACACGTATAAATTGTCGGACCAATGTAGATGTATAAATCGCATGAGTTAGGGATTGTATAAATTGCTTGACCAAGGAAACGTATAAATCGCCTGACCAAAAAGACGTATAAATCATTGGACCAAGGATACGTATAAATCGCCTTATTCAAACTACAAATCACTTAAAGACACAATTTTTGATGTTTTTGTTTGATTTTTCTCTTACAAGTTATTTTCCTAAGCCTATTAGAATCTTAAAAACACAAACTTTATGCGATTTAACAAAAAAAATCCCAAATCAATATTTTGGACACAAAAAACATTTTGAAACCAAAAACTTATAAAAGATAGAAAATTTTAATATTTTTTAAAGTTTTTCTTGTACAACTAGTTTATACTAAGATAGATTAAGAAAAAAGTTGCAATTTTTGTAGTTTTGGAACACACAAAAAATGAAACACTTCTTGTGATATGTTCGAACCAAACGGACCATAAATAACCAAATAAAAACGCACACTAAACTTCTAAATCACCCCATGGCTCTTGATACCAATTGAAGAATATATGATGTATCTAAACATACAACAAATATGGAAGAAAGCTAAAGAGAGAAAGGAGTGAAGGGTTGCTTCTAGTGAGAGAAAGTGAAAAAGAGACTTAGATTATGAATGTGAGAAAATGAAACAACCAACACCTTCTCCAAGCTATGGAGAGAGTACTTATATCCTTAGAATTGCTGACCATGGGCCTTGGCTTTCATAGGCTTTCCATGTGCTTTGGCCTAACTAGCTTACTAAGGTTCCAAATATTTATTACGAGCTATCTAACGATATATTGGTAGTAACCGATACTTTTCATATTTCTAACAATAAGAATATTCATCCCAAAGCAAAAAACAAACATACTATTGACGCCGATCAGTCACCATAGCTCGCAAATACTGTTCGAACCCTCGATTAACAACATTCGTTTGTCCGTCCATCTGGGGATGATACGCTGTACTATGTTTCAACTGAGTACCACTGAATTAGAATAGCTGCTTCTAGAACTTGCTAACGTAAATGGGGTCGTGATCGGACATGATAGTTTTATGGAATCCATTATGTTTAACCACAATATCTAAGTATACATTAACAACCTTGTGTGCATTGAAACTCGTCGGTAAACTCCTAAAATGCTCATACTTCAAAAAACGAATACAACAAGAATAACTATGAAACTATTTTAAACCAACAACATAAGAGATGAGAAGGGACTATGGCCGAAGCGGATAATTCCTTGACTCAACATCTTGTTCACTAACTTTCCATTTCCCCTTTTTGATAGTGATGGTAACTATATGGCCGAACATTAACTGGCTTGGTATTAGGAATTAGATGAATTCATCAATCAATTAGACAATGTGGAGGTAGAGTCAAAGGTACCTAGAAAAGTGTGTCAAACCGAGCCAATAGCTGCTTAATTTTGGGGTCCCCTAATTCTGACGCCGTAAGTACAGTTCCGTGAACCTCTTTTTCCATCAATAGGTTGTGAAGTTCATTAACACCATAGACATCAATAACTCCTGCATACGGTGGAGAATAATTTTCTTCATACGTAGTGACTCATCTCCTTGCAAGGAATACTTCTTATTAATAAGAGTAGATTCCATTGTTTGTTCTGAATAGTCATGAGTCACCTTCCCTAATTTTTGCAGCCATTGTATACCTAATATGATGTCGGGTCTTTTCATGGGCAACACGTATAGGTCAACTTACATCGACAATCCTTGCATATGAAGGGTAAGGTGTGAACATACATTCTCACACAACAACGTCTCCCGCTACCAACGTAAACCTTAAACGGTTTCATCGTCGTGATCGGCAGCCACATCCGCTCAACCACATCAGGTTGAACAAAATTATGAGTGCTCTTATTATCAATGATCACGTGAACAACACCTATGCTAATCTTTCGACATAGTTAGAGAGATCTAAGGTAGTCGTGTCGAATCAACAAATTGAGAATGGAAATATCCCCGCTTTCTACTACTTTCTGTTCATCCGCGGGTGTCTCATGACCCCTCACCCATTTGTTATCACAGTTGAAACATAACCCCTTGTAAGACGTTCTGGGCGTTCGGCTGGTGAAATCCATTTAATGGCAAGCGGTGTTGTTTTATTGTTGGTGTTAGGTTTAGTAGGTGTCGGTAATAAGGGTGGTTTTCCTGGATCTTGTCGAGTAAGAGAAAAATGCGGAGCAACCTATTTTTGAGCATGTGTCCCTTTAGTGACGTCGTTTGGATTAGCAATAGATGTAGGTGACCACTGGTCAAAACGGGCTTTTGTTATGCGAGCTAAGGAAAAGGCATCACCTAGAGTAGTAGGTTTTAACACCAAGAGTTCACGTTGTAGAGCTGGTTTAAGACCGAAGATATAATACGAGATGAGTGAGTTCTCTGAAATATCGGTTACCCGATTCATAAGCTTCTCAAACTTGCTCTAGTGTTGAGCCATCGTACCAGTTTGCAAGAGTTTGGATAGGCCCTCTTGAGGGTCCTCATACTTAGAAGGCCCAAAACGATTGCGAACATTCTCGAAAAATCCATCACAGCTAGTGATCAAACTTGTCGCGTGTCATTCAGTGATACCATTCATCGGCGTCTCCTTCCAAGTTAAAACCAACAATCTGTAGTCGTTGATCCGTTGTTCTCTCGAGAAGCTCAATGTATTCGTTATGGAGAATATCCAGTCGTCGGGATCGGTCCCATTAAATTTCGGAACATCCAAACACATCGATCTCGGTATCACGTTCCTATAATCGCTGCCTGAACCATGACGTGTCCATGCCAAAGATTTGGTTGTTTGTAATTCCTTATTCAAAGCCGTGATTTGACTAGTGAATGCGTCATATTGTTCCTTTAAGGGTAATTGAATGGCTTGTTCGTCCATATGAATGTAAGCACCAATTGATACATCCTACTTAAGATCACGATAGCACTGCTCCAAGCGAGTGTGAGCTCCGTCAGAAAGAAGAGAAAAAGAGGGAGTTATTTGACCGTAAAACCTAATTAACTTTCATTCATTATCAAACCTTAAATAGTTTATGAGATAACTCACACAAACTAAAAGACTTATCCTAGAACAATTCAAACACGTATTCTAAAACAAATTAAACTATGATACTTATCATAACCCATCACAAAGTCCTTATGCCAAGCCGGAGTTCATGAAAATGATAACTAAGTTTGTGTATATGTGGATTGTTGGCGCATCTATCTGTTTTTGGGATGTTCAATTCTTGAAAGAAAAATAAAAACAAGTGTAACCAAACTGTCTTGTACTTTCATGACCTGAACTTATCATATTTTTATGACAATGTCAAAATGAAACGCGAACACTAGGGCGTCCATAGTTAGTGTTAAGTATCAAACTTTGTCTTATCATATCTCCTCAATTTACAAATCATCTATAAATCAAACTTTAAGGTTTTCAACTAGTTTTCAACTAGATTGCTTATCCTAGTGTTGTTTCTATGTCGAACTTATGATGATCTATGTAACTATTTCCTAAGTCATGAACAGATTACACGAACCTGCCGTCTATTTAATATTCTGTTGAGTCAACACACAAGTAAGGTAGTATGAAGACTATTACAAGGACCATAAGAGTACATTAAATGCATTTGAAATATATTAAAAGTGGATCAACCATAAAAGGCACAACGTAGTATGAAGACTGTTACCCGATGGTATCCTTTGTACATAATCATGTTTCCCTAGACATATCAATAGCGATACAGACAAAAGCTGGTTTTATAAAGCCTAACATACATATTCATCACAAGAAGCAACACCACTAAGATCTACTTGTCACACCCCGCAAATTTCTGTTCAATAATTTAGCCCTTTCTGTTTGATAATTTAAAATTTTAAAGTTCTGTTTAACTTTTGCGTTTAACCGGGAAGTTGTTCTGTTATTATCTAAGAATCGTTACCGTGAGTGAACCGGGTTACCAAACATTGTAGTATTTTAGCAATATCCACATTTTAGCATTTTAAGATAATATCTAAAGTTTCATAATTTTCCGTGATACTATTACTCGTTTTCGTTATTTGCGTGCTACGTGTTTTATTTGATCAATATGTGCAAGTTAGGAACCATGGAAATTAATTCACCTCAAACCCACTAACTCTTGCATGGTGGAGACCACAATGGTCTCCTCCTTGGCTCTATCCTAACCGAATACACACACATGCATGCATGGTATGCCATTTTGAATTTTGAATCAATAAGACACATATATGCCATCATGTGACTAGTTTTTGTCCACCATAAGCCCCGTTGGTAGATCAAATTGGTCCCCTCTTGGCCTCTTGTCCTCTAGCCGACGCATGCATCACCACACACACTCTTGGTGTGTGAAAATTTGTTCTTATATATCACATGTATATCTTATTCATTCCTTCATTATTCGCACACACAAACTTTGGGTTTTCTCTCTTCCTTTTGCTCTCTCTTGTTCAAACCACCTCAAACACACACATAACCAAATAATTTTCCAATCTTGATTAAAAACCTTTGAAGATATTGTGTTCGAGGTTGATATTCATTGTATTCGGGTTAGTTATAAACAACGTTTGGGTTGTTTCAAGTCATCAATCATCCTTCTAAACCGATCCTTTTTGTAAGTCTCTTAATCTTTTTAAAACTTGTACTTTTATGATCATCTTAATGCATACATACTAGTTGTACAACTTGTTTTGTAATAATATAGATTTTGAAACTACGTAAACCTTAAAAGGTTATATGTACTACTCGAAAATAATAAAAGAAAATATAAGGAAAGTATAGTTTTGTGATCGTGGTTATTTTCGTGTAATAAAAATGTTAGCTTATGACTTATATCATTCGGCTTATTTAAATAAGCTTATGAGAAAGCTTATTTGTTTTTATTTGAGCTTAATGGGCTTATGTTTGGCTCGGCCCAAATAAGAAAATAAAGGAAAAGTGTTTGTTTAGTTTATTTTGTTTCGGCTTATTTTTATTGGCTTATTTTTCTAGCTTATTTTGAAAGGACAAATGGTGAGCTTATTCGGCTTAACAAATAAGCCCGAATATAGCTTATTGGGTTCTTAAGCTGTGTCCCATAACCACAAGCCCAAAACCAATGAGCTTAATAAATAAGCTCAAGGTTCGGCTTATTGTTACTTGGCTTATTGGGAGCTTATTTCTAGTTCATTAATAAGTCATGTATTATTTATTTAATGTTTTGCTTATCAGACTAAATAGATAAGTTAAAACCCATGTTTTTGACTATCGAGCCAAGGCCCAATAAGAATACAATACACCATGGCATAAAACCCACTGTGTAGCTTATTGAATAAGTTCCTAAATAGCTTATTTGATAAAGTACGACTTAGATGCGTTACGTTTAACTTATTTTGAGTGTTATACATTATGGATTATGAAATTAGGCTTATTAGGCCTAAAAGCCCAATAAGGGCACGAATGGTCTTTTGACTAATTATAAAAGAGATTTGATGATGTATAGTTTGTAATTATGAAAAATGGATTGAAAGTAATTTGAAAATGGTTTTTAAATAAAGTCTAAGACTTTGGAAAACGTGTAAACACGAATGGGTCATGCCTTATAAATTATTTATACTTAGAAAATACTAGAAAACGCACGTGGTAAAAACTAGATACATAGGAATTTAGTAAGATGCCGAACAATATTTATACATATATATAATATACATTTTTTACTTAGTCATTTATATGTATATAATATTAATATACATACTATTATTTACCGTTTTACTTAAGAATACATTTTAACTATTATACGATCACAAGCGTTAATTTTTATAAACATATTAACAAAAGTACACTAGTATATATTTATGCATTATCCGTAATTCTTTACTACTCTGATATTAAATCAAACATTCATTGCATAGGTTGTTTTCGTAAACCGTCGTTCGTTATCGTGTGATTTTATTCTAGACTATTCTTCTTCAATTCACCAATCAAGGTGAGTTCATAGCCCCGGTTTTACTCGTTTTGAATAATTGGTTTATGACTTAGGATGAGAAACATTGCTTTCTTTTAAAAATGGACACAAGTACTATACGTGAGAAATTCCCCGTTTACGTGTTGCCTAAGTATCGTTTAGACCACTATTGCCCGAATTATCATGAACTGTTAATCACCTTTAACCGACTGGTGGTTAAGTGAGCGCGAGTGAATAAATAGATCCATTGGGACTAATTATCCCTATCCGGGTAAGAAGCACTTACTAGTTCGAGTTTGCCAAGAACTAACAGATATATGTCATGTCGAAACTAGTTAGGTGGTCTTTGGTCGGACACCTGAAGGGCAAGCCTTATATAGCAGTGTACATGCTATCTTTCAGTATTAGCTTCGGTGTCATGAGCTTAGTGCAACGTAAATGCCTCTTTATGTGAAGTTGTATCTCCTATAACTTGTGCATACATTTTGATAATCTTGTAGTCCACATTAATTATGTTTGAACTAAACCTATGAATTCACCAACTCTATGTTGATGTTTTAAGCATGTTTTTCTTAGGTGCTTAGCATGGATGTCGTTGCTTGACTTATGTGAAGTCTATTTGCCCGAACCGGTTTACCATAAATTTATCTATGTATTTAAATACCGTTGTCAAACTTATTTAAGCTTCCGCATTTTAACTCTTCAATCTTTTAAATTTGATCGATGTAAACTTATTAATATCTTTAATTTATGCAACAGTGTTTATTTTTAAAACGTACCCATATAGGTCGTTCTTTATGCTTTGTAATTGAGATATTCAGTAACGTCACGCCCCCAGACGCTTAATCAGACGGGACCCTATTTGGGGGGTGTGACAGATTGGTATCAAGAGCCAAGGTTATAGAGAACCAGATAGTATAAACTAGGTATGGTCTATAACCAGTATGTGATCCTACGTGATTATATGTGCCTTACGTGATTTTACATATACATAATATGTATATGTACTATGTAATTAAATACTAAGTATAACTAATACTACTATAATTATATTGCATTATTTTCGCAGTACTGCATTCGATGGTTTATTCGTTCATTCATTCGTTCATTTACCCATTTGATCATTCTTTTACTGCATCATGCATGGTTAGTATAAAGGATATTTATATAAACTTTTGCTTGTGCAGGTCATGGCTATCTCTGTTATCTCAGTTTCATTAGATTAGTTAGAGGAGAGTGTGGGGACATCTACTGGATGAGTTATCTTGTTTGGTACTATCCCTACCACTATTCCTGACACTACACCTTCCGTGATTCCACCTTCTACTCATATTGATACCGCATTGACACCCACATCACCTGACTATACACCTGCATCCCCTGATTACTCACCCGTATCTGATACAGAGTTTGACCCATCCGAGGATCCGTTATTAGATCATATACTACCACTACCAGCTATTTCACTATTCTTAACGTCGACTGATGATTCTTCAGACAGTGACACACCTGATCACCACCATCACCCACCCATGGTACACCATTTACTGAGATGACCCATTGTACTCAGAGTACACCTATAGCATCTGGTGCACTTCACCATCGAGTCATGATTCTTGCACCTGGGCAGCCTATTCCTCATGGTTGACCGTACCACTACCATCTTAATAGGCCGGTACACATGATGACTACGAGGAAGAGGGTTAGACAGTTACATATACATCGCCTTGTTGTGAGACATTCAGTTGAATACTTTTCTTTATACCATTTTGCTTTGGATGATTCTTTGAGAGATTCATCATCGAGTTCGTCATCAGAGACTTCATTGGATCCTTCTTCAGATGACCTATCTGATTCTTCATCTGATCATTCATTACCAGCACTATCATCAGGTATGAGACCTAGTCATCATTTATGTTTATTGGTACCGAGTACTCCTCATTCATCTGCTGTTATTTCCGATAGACCACCTTATGATTCTTCTTCTGCGAGTCCTTCTCGCAAGAGGAGTAGATCCCCTACTGCATCTGTACAATTATATTTACACATACCTGGAGCATTGTCTTTTGCGCTTACTGATATTTTACCATCACCTAAGAGGATTAGGAGTCCTGAGTTAGCGATGGATTTAGAGGTTAGTTCAGAGAAGGGTTTTGAGCCGTCTAGGTATAGAGGGACTGATTTAGATAATGATGAGAGGAGTGATTGGATATATATTGACCCCAAGATTCAGGCAGAGATTAATGAGTGTATCGCTTATGCGGATGCTCTTAGAGTTAGAGGGATTGATGCTAGAGTTGTAGTTAAGGCTGTTGATCGAGAGGAGATCGAGACGGGTGCGTGAGGCCTAGTTGAGGTTAGAGTTTATAGAGTTACTCACCTAGTGATAGCTAACGACATCCCTAAGCCTGCTCAGGAGGAGGGAGCTATAAAGGTCACGTATGATACATTAGGAGATCTAGTTTAGAGGTTTCATAATCATATAGAGGAGATTCTGGTTTATCATGTTCAGGCTATTAAGAGTGTCCAGAGGGCTAAGGGACGCAGGATTGTAGTGACAGGACAACAGAGTGTTGATATGATGGAGAGGATCAGAGAGCTAGAGCGGGATAATAGGAAACTTAGAGACATGATGGATGTTACGAGTCAGAGAGTTACCCGGTCTCAACGTAGGGAGTTACATGTTCAAAGGGAGATGAGACAGATTTGACTTTTCAGATTTTATGATTGCACGAGGATTGCTAGGCTTGAGGCTTGTGTCAAGAGGCATTTGGGCTACCATTCTTAGACTATTTTGTAAGTATCCTAGTGTTGACCCGTAGCACCTAGTTATTAGGGATTTGTAAATCCTGTATTTTGGAACCATGTTGTAACCATTAGTATTGATGATATGAAAACTAATAATTACTATTCTATGTTTGATATTCTCGACTTAATGATATATTTTCTTTTGCTTGTTGCATGCTATATTATTACTAAATTATGGCATTATCATGAAGTTATTGTGATCATGTATTTCTGTATAATGAGACTTGTTATTTTATTTGAACCCCGTTAACAATCTCGTATCATCATGAAATTTCATTATGTTTTGTATTGTTATACTGCAGGACAATGCCTAACACCCGATCTGGAGCATCAAGGACACATGAAGGAATTAACAAAAATTTTGACCGTCGATTGGCAGGAGCGTTAGGAGCTTACAACGCCACCAGAAACCTTGAACCATTATAGGAGGTGGGGGTAAATAGGAAGAAGTAAATTGAAATAGAGGAAATGGAAATGGAGGTAGAAATGCCTATAAATTTGGAGGATTTATGTTTGCTCGAGAGTGCACATATCAAGACTTCCTGAAGTGCCAGCCCCTTAGCTTTAATGGAATAGAAGGAGTTGTTGGGTTAAAACGTTGGTTCGAGAAGATATAAACGGTGTTCCACATTAGCAACTGTTTGGAGAAGTACCAAGTAGAGTATGCTACGTGCACGCTACTGAACAGTGATCTAACTTGGTGGATGTTGGGATTAAAAGGCTTCATGATGATCTTGGAGTTAATACTACAAAGTTAGTGCTGCTGGAATAAAAGTTAATATTGCTGGTTACAACTGCTGAAAGATTACAACTGCTAGAAGAATTTCTACTGTCAGAAGGATAAAGACAATAGAAAGGATAAAGATGAAGATTGTTTATCAAGATTGCTTACGGGATAAGTATGAGATATTTTTGTAAAGGATACGTATAAGTTATTTGTTTAGAAGATCATGATAACTTAGGAAAATATTGTAAGCCTGTTAGGACTCCTTGGTGTATAAAAGGAGGTCCTAGGGTATAGAGTTTGATGTACCAAAATCGTATCAATTTAGATATCTAGAAAAGTGTTATTTGTAGCTTTAAGGTTTTCAAGGTTTTGTAAACCCTAACACTATTAAGAGTGTTCATTTTATATTGAGGCTGAAAGTTTAGTAAACTGTTTGTTATTACTGTTTCATTGAAATTCTTCTTAGTATCATTGACTAGATTCTGCATAGTCTTTGATATTCATAATCAAAGTTTCTGTCATAGTTGTTTTGGATTTATTCAATACAACTTAAGCTTATACAAGCTAAGCAAGATCTATTATATTGGGATCAACAAGTGGTATTAGAGATTGTGAGAAGCTTTGAATAAAAAGAAATTTTACTACACATAAGATCTACTTTTTCAAGAAGCAATGGAGTCTCAATCTACTCAAACCATCAAGATACCCATACTCTAACCCGGTGATTATGATCTCTGGAAGATGAGGATGGAGCAGTACCTACAGTGCATTGATTATACTCTATGGGAGATCATAGAAAATGGTAATGCACCCATAGTAACAAAACTTGTTGATGGTAAGGAGACTGCTATCCCTCCTACAAGTGTTAAAGAGAAGGCATAAAGAAGGGCAGAATTGAAGGCAAGAAGCAATTTGTTGATGGCCTTACCTAATGAGCATCAATTAAAGTTTAACTTATACAAGGATGCTAAGACACTGATGCAGGCTATTAAGAGCAGATTTAGAGGTAATACTGCTACAAAGAAAACTCAGAAAAATCTTCTGAAGCAGCAATATGAAAACTTTGCTGCATCCAACACAGAAGTGATTGAGCAAACCCATGAAAGGCTTCAAAAGCTAATTAGTCAACTGGAGATGCATGGTGAAGTTATCTCTCAAGAAGACATCAATCAGAAGTTTTTGAGAAGTTTGTCACAAGAATAGGCTATGCATACTATAGTTTGGAGGAACAAAACAGAGATTGAGACATTGAGTTTGGATGACCTCTTTAACATCCTGAAGGCTTATGAATCAGAGGTCAAGGGGTGATCTAAAGATTCCTTACTATATATATAATATAAATACCATAAATATATAATAGGATAATATCAATAAAATCAATGAATAAACCGGAAGTAGTATATGATATTCCAAGGTCGTTTATCCCTAACGAGGAAAGCAATGGAAAGTCGTTTGACGGATTGATAATTGATGCTTGAATGGAACAAAGATTTTGATTGGTTTTCAAAATCTATGGGAAATTTAATGCAATCTACACTAAAAACAATTAAGGCAACACAAATTTAAACTAAAATCGCAAACGGGAATCCTAAAAACGCGTATAAATTATCAACTAATTCAAATTTAAACCCTAAAAATACAAACTTAGTTTCTAAACCTCTAAAACGACAAAAGAAAATTTTATAAAAAGGAATTATATTTTTTTGACTTTTTTATAATTTTTTATGAATTAAAAACCTATTTAATCTATTTAAAATCCTAAAAAATGACAAATTAATCCCTAAAAATTCTAAAAATTGATTTTCTACCTTAGAAAAGTCTAAAATATGATAAAAACTAAGAAAAATATTTTTTCACTACTTTTTATAATTAAAAACTAATTTCTAAGATTAATTTAAAAAGCTAAAAATTAAAATTAAAATCTAAAAATGATAAAAATAATCTTAAAACTTGTAATCCTAAAAGTATTTATTCTAAATCTAAAAACTATTTTTTTATATTTTTTTTAAATTAATTTACTAATTTTAAATGACTTTTTAATTTTTTTTACCTACGAAAATTCAAAAAAAATACTAAATAAATATGAAAAATTCTGAAAAATTCACTAAAAGTCCTAAATGATGTCAGGAAGGCAAGAAAAATAAGCTGCTTAACCCAGCTTATCAAATAAGCTCAGAAAAGCTTAAAATAAGCTACGGCTTATTTATGAAAAAGGTGCTCAAAAAGATGGTAAGTAAATAGATTGTGCAAAACTAAACGGAAAAGTCCTAAGGGCGCTAGTGGTAGAGGGTGTTGGTGTTAAAACATTTTGTTAGGGGAGGTTGAGGTCACATGTTCGAGCCTTGGCTCACCTAGGGCTTCCCTCATTCCCAAACGTTTTTATTTGCCATTTTTTACAACTTTTTTTGTAAAGACCACTTTTTTAGAAACCAATAATAAGCACAAAATAAGCTAAATAAGTTGACATGAAGCTTATATGACTAAAAGACTAAATGCTAACTATTTTGGCTTTTTCTAAACTAAATAAGCTAACGAAGGGTAAATAAGCTGACAACAACTAAAAAGCTACACTTAATAAGCATGAACAAACAAAAATAAGCCAAGAATTTATGCTAGATTGAGCTAAAAATGACAGAATACTTAAAAAGCTTTAAAACTTAAAATTTTAAACTAAAAGTGCAAATAAGCCTAAATAAGCTCTACCCTAAGATAATTAAGCTAAAATGGACTTAGATTATCCTAATAAGCAGAACTAAACACAAATAAGCTAGGAAAACAAGCAAATAAGCAATGAATAGAAAACAAGCTATAAGCTCACAACTGCAATCAAATCAGTCACAAGGGCACAATTGGGCTTAAAAATAAGCTGACAAATGGATCCTTATGGTCTTGTGACTTATCAAAACTTAAAGCCTATACTATAAGCTACCTAAATCACTAATTGAAAAGTATTTTGAAAAACAAATAAGCTAGGAAAACAGGGCTTATGAAAAGGGTGTTTCACTCAGTGTATGCTGAGTTTCAATCTTTCAAAATCACCACTTTTAAGCTTAAAAATAAGCAATCTAACAGATCCTTATAGATATGAAACCTACAAACAGATTAAATTTGGACCTCAAAGAGCTTATAGAAACAATCAAAAACCATTTTGAAATAAAGAGTAAGCCACAAAAAGATATTGAAAAAGCTATTTGTTCTTTTTTCAACACTTAGTTAAAAATTTGACAGAATTGTTAAAACATAAAACAACAAATGCAGTCTTAAGACCCTTAGTTCTAACTTGTTTTAACACTTAAACAAACTCAAAAACATCGTAAAAACTTGACATACAAAGATCTAATCACACCACTAGTTAAATGAGCTTATGAGTTCACAAATTCAAACATTGGGTTAAACAAACTATGATTTTGAGATTTAGAACTTAAAAAATTAAACAAACTAAATTATATCACTACCTTTACCTAATTAAAACTGACTCAAGAACATAAAGCTAATTTTGACCCATTTTCACCCATTTTCATAGTTAAACCAAATACCCCTTTAAGTGACAAAATTCAAATTTTAACTTGATAAATGCTGATTTAAGCCACAACTTGCCAAGACCAGATGTTAAATAAGCTATTAAGACAATATTAAGCAAGTTTCAACAGCCAATAAGCAATTAAATGAGCTAAAACAGATTATGCAAACTTTTTAGCTACTTAAGACAGATTTTAAGCAAAACTTCACACAAATGATTTTTAAACTACAAGACAAGTATAATAAGCATTAAACATTATAACTAAGCATAAATAAGCAAGAATAAGCAGAAATTAAGCACAATAAGCTATGCTACAGTAAATAAGCTAAAATTTGATAAGTGAAAACTTACAAGAGCCCTTGCTTAAACAGGGCAAACAAGCTTATAAATAAGCTAATCTACAAGCTTTAGCTTGTCAAAGACAAGCTAGTAAAAGAAATATAAGCCCTTCCCTTTTTAGCTTATCTTCCAAAGAGCCTTTTAAGTGGATTTTAGTAAAAAAGGACTTAAACACTTTATACTATGGAAAAGTTTAAAGTGCTTAAGTAAAACAACTTAAATAAGTAAGTAATAACTTATAAGAGATTACTTTTAAAACAATAGAACATGAAATTTAAAAACACAAAATTTAATCATAAAACCTAATTTTTTTAGTAATTCTTAAAAACAGTACAAGGATTGAATAAAAGATTAAAATAAGCTAAAATCTAAATTAAATAAGCTGTAAAAAGACTAAAACTAAACTAGGTGCCCTTTTGGCTTACAAACGTCCTATTTATAGAAAAACATTAAGGTATTCAGTCCTTGGACTTGTGTTTCTTCACTGAGTCATTTGAGAGATGTGTTTCTTGTGTGAGTGAGTTGCCAAACTCAATCTTAGCCATCTAATATGAGTAGAGCCCAAGTCAAATGATCATAGCCCTTAATTTTCTTATCCTATTCATCAACGAATGGGGCTTGAGGGGATTGCCAGCGTAGCAATGAGCCCATGTGATGGGAAAAGGGATGGTGAGAGGAAAAAGATGAACAATATTAACGGTGATTTTGGTGGGAAGTTTGGTTTTTGTTTTCTATCCCTGTTTTGGTGATAACAGGGTATGGGTTTGGGAAAATGGCAAAACTAGCCCTTGAATTTGATAAGAGTGTTTGCAGGTTTAGTCCATGTGGTGTTATAACTTTGGGGGAGTTGGCAGGAACAGCCCCTCAAGGTTATATGTCTTATTTCATGAGTGGTCCTTGGGGACTTAACAGACTTATCAATTGAGGCTTTTGGGCTTAACTCTTGTTAAAGGAGAATTGGGCTTAACATTGAACCGGTTATGTGCTTTGGGCTCTAAATGGTTTAATAACCATTTAAGTCTTCATGTATTACCTTAATGGGCTGAACCGGCACATTAGATGGGTACGGGTGGGCCCATTAAGTAATTCTTCGTTTACGACTTCGGCTTTGACTTTGACTTTGTCGCGGTTGACTTTGGTTGACTTTTTGACTTTGACGCTCTTTCCGTTCTCGTGCTCGGTTTTGTTGTTTTTGGCTTCGTTTTTTTCCTTTTCTTAGATATCCGTTACCTGCACAATACAAGTGCAAAACATACAAATACAATATATTTTTGGTACGTTTTTGGTCATTTAAGCTTGTTTTTAATGGTCAAAGGTATGTGTATTTAAACACATACCAAAATCCCCCATACTAAGATATTGCCGTGTCCTCACGCAATGCTATATGTAAAAACTTAAAAAAACTAAGAATCTCGATCCCCCTCGACTAATTACCTTGAAAAGTAGCTAAGTGTTCATCGAGGGGAATTAAAGAATCAATAGCTTCGAAAAGCCACGTTTTGACCATTTTTAAATATTTACACTTACTACCACTAATATTTTTGTATTTTTCCTTTTTCTCATTTTTTTGTACTTTTCTTTTTAAGCAACTAACTAACTTATTTGACTTTCGTTATTTTTATAACTTCTCGGGTCATAGAACAAGACGCATTTCAATCCTAAAATGCCCCAAAAAGGATAAATTCATCGTCCCCGACTTTTCACTTACTCCAAACCAAGCTTAAAACGAAATCACCATTAAATACAAGTAAAGATGCTAACACTACTCATATTTGTAACTTATGAAACTTTTCACTCTCGACGATTATTATATCTTAGGTGAATGTGCCATTTCAAATTTCAACCATGGATCAACGTTTTGCAAAATTTATATGCTTCACGTTCCACCCGAGAATAATGAGTTTGAAGGCGAGATCATCCCATGTAGCGACTTTCATCTCGGCACATCCCAACCTTGCGGCAAAGTGACCAGGCTTTTTACACCCCACAGAGACTAGTATCGGGACACACGGACCTTCGGTTTTAAAAACTCTTAGGTTTCCTTTTTATACATAGCTTATTTAGAAAAATCACAACTTAAAATGAAATAGTCTAAGTTCAAAAGCATATTTAAATTTAAGAAAAAAAGATTTTCCCTATATTTATTAAATCACACTTAACATTAAACATAACATTGATGCAATCATAACCCTCGACCTTTTAGAAGGCTGCAACATCGGTTGTGAGCCGGCAAGATGCAGCAAACTTTTATCAGCCCACAGTTTATAATTATTATCAATTTTTTTTCATTTTTTATCATTTTTTTTCATTTCACAATATAGAGAAGACTTCTTTTTGGAAAATTTAAATATAAATTTGAACTAAGACTAAAATTATTGCTATCGACTACATCTCAAATTCAAAAATTGTTGATTTAAGTTTAATTTCCAAAAATAGCACGTATTATTAGTCCGGTTAGGAGCTTATAGGAGAAAAAGCCACAAATTACACACATGAGCTCTTAAGATTTCCAAATAATCCTTGTTTAGCATCTAACTCATACTTAACTCTATCATTTTTCGTTCTTCGCGAAGATCCGCGAATGCTTAGTCTAAAAGTTAAGGAACAAGCTAGAGCTCAACACGCTCGATCGAGTCAAAATTTATTCTTATTCTACCCAGCAGGAAAGTCAAAATTGTGACAAAACACTTATTTTATTTTTGAAATTTTTTAAAATTTTTCATTTTTTTGGTATTTTGGTGGTAAAAACGGGATTACGTGAAAACAACGACTGCAGGCACAATCAAATTGATAGATCCCCCATACTATAACTAAACATTGTCCTCAATGTTTTTAGAAGGGTCTCTACGTCACTATAAGCAGTTTATTAAGTATGCTTAAAGATGAGCGTTAGTCGATAAGATTTGGATATTGGATTTTCCAAATGAAGTTGAGGATTTGAAGCTCTTGTGAACGAAGGACAAAACCACGAGCACGAGAGGCTTCAAAAATCTGGGACAATCCTAGATAATCATCATAAAAAAACAAGCAAGGAAAGAGGTAAGCCTCCTCACAAAAAACACTTATTCATTAATACAACTACTAATTAATAATTAGGATAAGCATGGGTTGCCACCCACAAAGCGCTTGTTTTAGGTCACTTAGCTTGACCCGTCCCCGAATTCATTGGTCCTTGGGGAAGGTTTGGAGATCCGGGACAACCATATGTGGTATGTCCCCTCCAAAGTAGTGCTTAAGTCTATGACCGTTCACCTTGAAGTTTGGCCCGTCAGTTTGAGATAACTCGACGGTGCCATAAGGGTACACATGGGCAATGGTGAACGGCCCAGACCAACGAGTCTTAAGCTTGCCCGAGAAAACCTTCAATCGAGAGTTAAAGAGGAGGACTCGATCACCAACATTGAAAACACGGTTTTTGATCTTAGAGTCATGGATCCTCTTTGTTTTCTCTTTATAGTTCAAAGAGTTCTCATAGGCTTGATCACGAAGTTCATTTAATTCATTGAGTTGAACTTTCTGGTGATCACCCGCGGTCGAAAGGTCAAAGTTTGCATGCTTCATGGCCCAATAAGCTTTGTGCTCGAGCTCGATCGGTAGATGACAAGCCTTTCCGTACACAAGCTTGTAAGGAGTACACCCGATGGGTGTTTTGAAAGCTGTACGGAAGGTCCATAGTGCGTCATCCAATTTATCCGACCAAGAGGCACGGTTTTCGCCTACGATCCTTTCCAAGATTCTTTTCAAACCATGGTTGGAGACTTCCACTTGCCCACTAGTTTGTGGGTCATACGCGGTAGCAAGACTGTGAGTAACACTGTACTTAAGCATGACCTTTACAAATTAGTCATTGCAAAAGTGCGTACTGCGATCACTAATGATAGCGCGGAGAGTTCCAAACCGAGCAAAGAGAGATTTTAAAATTTTGACAACAACTCGGGTGTCGTTGGTGGGGAGCGCTTTTGCTTCAACCTATTTCGACAAGTAATCGACCACCACGAGTATATACTTATTCCCTCGTGAAGACGGGAATGGCCCCATGAAATCGATGCCCCACACGTCAAAGATTTCACAAACTTAGATAGAATTTTATGGCATTTCATCACGTTGTGAAATTTTTCCTTGACGTTGACAAGTGTCACATCGGGTGAAAAAGTCATTGGCATCTCGGTAGATAGTAGGCCAATAAAATCCTAAGTCAAAAACTTTCTTGCCGGTGTAATTGGCACCATAATGTCCCCCGGTGGGTCCACTATGGTAAGTTATGAGGATATTAATAGCTTCTTGGCTTGAAACACACCGCCGGATCACCTAATCCGCACATATTTTGAACAAATAGGGGTCGTCCCAAAAGTAGTGTTTAACATCCTTGAAAAACTTGTTCTTTTGCTGGGACGACATCCCTTTAACAATGAAATTCCCCGCGTGGTAATTTGCAAAATCTGCAAACCACGGGGTACTTGAGTCACCATGAAAAGTCACCAAATTAAGTGTCTCGAGAGGAAACGTTTCATTTATCTCCTTTGGGTCGAGCACATTTTCATAAGGATTTTCTAATCGGGAAAGATGATCAGCCGTGAGATTCTCGGCTCCTTTTGTGTCAATTACTTTGAATTTGAACTCTTAAAGGAGGAGAACCCACAGGAGCAATCTCGCCTTCGAATCTTTTTTAGCAAAGAGATATTTGAGGGTGGAGTGATCTGTATACACAATGCTTTTGTTCAAGATGAGGTAAGACCGGAATTTTTCGAAGGCGTACACAACGGCTAACATTTCTTTCTCCGTCGTGGTGTAATGCGATTCCGCCTCGGTCATTGTTTTACTAGCATAGTGTATAGGCCTCAAGTGCCTTTCATAACGTTGCCCCAAGACCGCACCTATGGCAAAGTCGCTTGCATCGCACATTAGCTCAAAGGATAAGTCCCAATCGGGGGCAATCAAGATTGGAGCTTCGGTAAGTTTTTTCTTTAACGTTTCAAAAGCTTGAATACATTCATCGGAGAAGATGAACGGAGTATTTTTCTCAAGAAGATGAGTCATCGGTCGGGAAATTTTGGAAAAATCCTTAATGAACCGTCGGTAGAAACTGGCATGAACGAGAAAACTCTGAACGCCCTTGACGGTAGTGGGATGAGGTAACTTAGCAATCACATCGATTTTTGACTTATCGACCTCAATCCTATTTTTTGGAAATCTTATGGCCAAGGACAATACCTTCATAACTATAAAATGACTCTTTTCCCAATTTAGACAAAGATTGGTGTCTTCACACCTTTTGAGCATCTTGTCTAAACAAGAGAGGCAATTTCCAAATGAATTCCTAAAGACCGAGAAGTCATCCATAAAAACTTCCATCGTTTTTTTGATTATATCATGAAAGATAGCCATCATACACTTTTGGAACGTGCCCGATGCATTGCATAAGCCGAAAGGCATGCGACGGTAGGCGAACGTTCCATAATGACACGTGAATGTGGTCTTTTATTGATCATTAGGGTTGATGGGAATTTGAAAGTAATCTGAGAAACCATCGAGAAAACAATAGTACCCGTTCCCCGTTAATCTCTCGAGCATTTGATCCATAAAAGGAAGTGGAAAATGGTCTTTACGGGTGGCTTCATTTAACTTACGATAGTCAATACATATACACCACCCCGTAACTAATCGAGTCGAGATAAACTCATTTTCATCATTTTCAACAACGGTAAAGCCACCTTTTTTCGGTACGCAATGTACGGGGCTCAACCAAGGACTATCCGAGATCGGGAAAATTAATCCGGCGTCAAGAAGTTTTTCAACCTCCTTTTTGATGACATCATGGATTTTCGGATTCACTCGTCTTTGATGTTGGACCGTCGGTTTGTAGTCCTCTTCCATAAGAATCTTGTGAGTACAAAATTCCGGGTTAATACCCTTAATGTCGGAGAGTTTCCAAGCGATGGCTCGCTTGTGTGACTTCAAAACCTTTATGAGAGCGGCTTTTTCCTCGACACTCAAGTCTTTAGCAATTATGACGGGCAACTTGTCGTCACCCTCCAAAAATGCGTACTCAAGATGAGGAGGTAAGTCCTTGAGTTCGACCTCGGGAGGTTCATCAATTGAAGATTTATCATTTTTAGCTTCACAAATTTTAAGTTCTTTTCGAATTTCAGGCAAATAATTTCCTTGAGTGGGAGGGGGTAATGATGGATCATCATTGAGAAATGCTTCAAGAAGAAGAATGTCCCCCTCCGAGTCGTAATAAGAGTGATCAACTTCCGGTGAAGTTGGATCATCTTCAAGAGCGAGGAAAGCGTCGACTTCCTCGAGAAGAAAATCACTATCCCCGAAGGGAGTGAGGGTCGGAGAAGAGGTAGAAACGATCGGGTCATAATAAGGAGTGGGATTGCCACTCGCGATCACATCGGAGAAACCGAGAACTTCTTGAGAATACTCCTCACAAGCCATATCAATGACGTCGATTCGGTTAACCGAATTATCATCATAATTAGAGGAGTATCTCGAAGTTTGATCAAGATTGAATGTTACGGCTTCTTTTCCAACACGAAGAGTTAATTCTCCTTCGTAAACATCAATCAAGGCACGTCCGGTCTTTAAGAAGGATATCCCAAGAATTAGAGGAACTCGGGGATCGACATCAAAGTCAATGACTATAAAGTTGGCCAGGAATTGGAACTTTCCTACTTTTACGTAGACAACTTCGGCGATACCGATCGGACGAGAAATTGACCGGTCAGCAAGTTCAAGAGTCATACAAGTAGGAGTGAGCTCTGGAAGAGAAATTTTTTTCGACACGGATAATGGCATGAGATTAATGCTAGCGCCAAGATCGGCCAAGGCTAAGCACTCATCCATTCTGGAAAAATCATACGATATGAGAAATTTGCCGGGGTCTCCAAGTTTTTTGGGTAACTTTTTTAGGAGGACATCCAAACAATGCTCATTTAAAGGTGTTCTTGCTAATTCAAACAATTTTTATTTTTTGCTAATCAAACTCTTAAGTGTCGAAGCAAATTTAGGCATGAGAATTAAAGCATTCGCAAAGCTAATGTTAAAATGAAAATCTTGAAAGATTTGGTAAAATTTCTCAATTTGATTGTTAGCTTTTTCGCGGATCTTTTGGTCATTAAGTCTAGATGGAAATGGAAATGATGGTTTCGGGTTAGGCTTTAGAGCACTAACGGGAGCAACAACGGGCTCAAAAATTGGTACATGAGTTTCAACTTGGACAACCGGAGGTTGGATGTCTTCGATACTTCCGTTATTAGTAGGATGCACTGTATCCTTTGTAACCTCGGTTTCACGTTCCACCACATTAGGAAGAGAAGAAGGCGGAGGTGGAACTTGAGTCCCATTGTAAGAAAAGCCACTTCGGGTAGTGATTGCTTTAAAGTCACTTTTCGGGTTAGGAATGGTGTTACTCAGAAGAGTTCCCAAACCCGAGGTAGAGGCGGTATTGGTATTCATGAACTTGGTAAGTAAGTCTGTTAAATTGGTTATTTGATTTTGCATGTTTTGGGTTTGGTTTTGCATATTTCTCATAACCGCATCATTAGCTTTGATGTAGTTTTAAAAATCCTCCTTTGATACACCTTGTGTTTGAGGAGCCGGAGCTTGGTAAGCCGAAGGTTGATTAACCGGGGGTCGATAAATTTGTCCTTGGTTGTAATTATTCCCCCGGTTTTGGTTGTAACGGTTTTGATTATTTCCTTGGTTATGTTGTACGGGAGGAAAACCAGGAGGTCGAATTTGATTTGCAATCGGGGATCGGTAACTGGTATTTCCTTGGTTGAAATTAGCCACGGCGGCTTGATAGACGTGTTCTTGAATATTGTCACGATAAACGTTGCCATCCGTGGCGGGAAAATTACGGTGAGAATGAACACCACCACAAGTTACACAATTTTCCTCGACCGCTTTTACGGTAGCGGGAGCTTATGATTTGTTTTTCTTATCGAGAAGCAAAGCTTTCACCATATCTTTAAGTTTGGCAACATCGAGAGAAATACTGGGGGTAGAATTGCTCGTACTTACTTTAGCAACAACCGGTTTGTTTCGTGAATTATGATTTTGGATTTGCTCTCGATGATTCTTAGGCAATCTCGAGGCATTTTATCTAAAAAATTACCACCCGCGGCGGAATTCAACGAATCTTGATCATTAGAGTTCAAGGCATTATAGAATGTATCAAGTTGATGTAATTTCGAAAATCCATGATGTGGACATGCCCGAAGAAGATCGTTGAATCGGTCTTATGCCTCGTAAAAAGTTTTATCAAATCGTTGTTGAAATCTCATGATTTCATTTCGAAGGTTTGTTGTCTTGGAGGGAGGGAAAATTTTGTTTATGAATTTCGAAACGAGATCATCCCATGTAAGAATCGACCGGGGAGGTTCTTTTTCAAGCCAAATCCAGGTTGCCCCCTCGAGGGAAAATGGGAAAAGCATAAGCTTAACCGACGTACTCGGGACGTTCGGGAACTTCATCGTAGAAGTGATCTTGTTGAAATAACGAATGTGAGCATGAGGGTCTTCTTTGTCATGTCCAAAAAATTGTTTATTTTGAACAAGAGTAAGCAAACCATGCTTAAGCTCAAAGTTGTCCGCGGTGATCTCGAGAACAACGATTGCATCCTCGTAACCCTCGGTGGGTGCTTCGAGAAATTACGCCATAGTACGATTATCGGCCATCGTAACTACAGGAGGAGGAGCTTGATTATTAATTGGTTCCTCAAGATCGAATGGTTCAACAAAAGTCAGTGGGACTTGTTGTTGACGGTTACAGGATTGAGAACGAGTGCACATGCACTAAAATATAAAAAGAAAATTTATACTAATTTTTTTTGGTTTTTCAACAATGAATTCACAATTTATTTTAATAACGGACAATGAGATAAGACAACTTAAACGTAATAATCAACAAGCTTCTCGGTAGCTCTCTAAAAGAAAAACGCATAAAGGAGCGGAGGAGTAGGAAAGCGCGAAGCTATTAAAAACCTTCTCCTTTAGGGTCGTAGTTCCTCGGAACAACCCTCCTTATACCCCTCTTATAGTTTGTTTAACTTTCAAAGGTGAGCCGTACCTCACAAGTGACACAAAAGACAAGTTTTTGATCTTTGGTTCGGGAACTTATTAATGATAATATTCAAAGTTGAGGGTATTATATGATTGATTCATTTTATTTATATATAAGGACAATTTTTTTATATTTTTGATTTTTCTTGTCTTATATATATAATAAAAAAGAAAATCTTTTTGTATTTTTATAAGAAAATAAGCAAAATAACTTCACACGGAAGTATCTTTAATGCACTAATTGTCAAACGCAACGACAATCGTATACAATCCTCCCCGGCAGCGGCGCCAAAAATTGATCTAAAGATTCCTTACTATATATATAATATAAATATTATAAATATGTAATAGGATAATATCAATAAAATCAATGAATAGACTGGAAGTAGTATATGATATTCCCGGGTTGTTTATCCCAAACGAGGAATGCAATGGAAAGTCGTTTGACGGATTGATAATTGATGCTTGAATGGAACAAAGATTTTGATTGGTTTTCTAAATCTACAGGAAATTTAATGCAATCTACACTAAAAACAATTAAGGTAACACAAATTTAAACTGAAATCGCAAACGGAAATCCTAAAAACGCGTCTAAATTATCAACTAATTCAAATTTAAACCCTAAAAATGCAAACTTAGTTTCTAAACCTCTAAAATGACAAAAGAAAATTTTCTAAAAAGGAATTATATTTTTTTGAATTTTTTTATAATTTTTTATGAATTAAAAACCTATTTAATCAATTTAAAATCCTAAAAAATGACAAATTAATCCCTAAAAATTCTAAAAAATGATTTTCTACCTTAGACAAGTCTAAAATGTGATAAAAACTAAGAAATTTTTTTTCACTACTTTTTATAATTAAAAACTAATTTCTAAGATTAATTTAAAAAGCTAAAAATGATAAAAATGATTTTAAAGTTTGTAAAACTCAAAATATTAATTCTAAAACTAAAAACTATATTTTTGTATTTTTCTGAATTAATTTACTATTTTTAAATGACCTTTTAAAATTTTAATCTACGAAAATTAAAAAAAAATAACAAATAAAGTTAGAAAAATATGAAAAATTACACAAAAATCCTAAATGATGTCAAGAAGGCAGGAAAAATAAGCTGGTTAACCCAGCTTATCAGATAAGCTCAGAAAAGCTTAAAAAGGCTACGGCTTATTTATGAAAAAGGGACTCAAAAAGATGGTAAGTAAATAGATTGTGCAAAACTAAACGGAAAAGTCCCAAGGGCGCTAGTGGTAGAGGGTGTTGGTGTTAAAACGTTTTGTTGGGGGAGGTTGAGGTCCTAGGTTCGAGCCTTGGCTCACCTAGGGCTTCCCTCATTCCCAAACGTTTTTATTTGCCTTTTTTTACAACTTTTTTTGTTAAGCTAGAAATAAGAAATTTTTGTAAAGACCACTTTTTTAGAAACCAATAATAAGCACAAAATAAGCTAAATAAATTGACAGGAAGCTTATATGACTAAAAGACTAAATGCTAACTGTTTTGGCTATTTCTAAACTAAATAAGCTAATGAATGGCAAATAAGTTGACAACAACTAAAAAGCTATACTTAATAAGCATGAACAAATAAAAATAAGCAAAGAATTTAAGCTAGATTGAGCTAAAAATGACAAAATACTTAAAAAGCTTTAAAACTTAAAATTTCAAACTAAAAGTTCAAATAAGCCTAAATAAGTTCTACCCTAAGATAATTAAGCTAAAATGGACTTAGATTATCCTAATAAGTAGAACTAAACACAAATAAGCTAGGAAAACAAGCAAATAAGCAATGAAAAGAAAATAAGCTATAAGCTCAAAACTGCAATCAAATCAGTCACAAGGGCACAATTGGGCTTAAAAATAAGCTGACAAATGGATCCTTATGGTCTTGTGACTTAGCAAAACTTAAAGCCTATACTATAAGCTACCTAAATCACTAATTGAAAAGTATTTTAAAAAACAAATAAGCTAGGAAAACATGGCTTATTAAAAGGGTGTTTCACTTAGTGTATGCTGAGTTTCCATCTTTCAAAATCACCACTTTTAAGCTTAAAAATAAAAAATCTAACAAATCCTTATGGATATGAAACCTACAAACAGATTAAATTTGGACCTCAAAGAGCTTATAGCAACAATCAGAAACCATTTTGAAATAAAGAGTAAGCCATAAAAAGAAATTGAAAAAGCTATTTGTTCTTTTTTCAACACTTAGTTAAAAATTTGACAGAATTGGTAAAACATAAAACAACAAATGCAGGCTTAAGACCCTTAGTTCTAACTTGTTTTAACACTTAAACAAACTCAAAAACATCATAAAAACTTGACATACAAAGATCTAATCACACAACTAGTTAAATGAGCTTATGAGTTCACAGATTCAAACATTAGGTTAAACAAACTATGATTTTGAGATTTAGAACTTAAAAACTTAAATAAACTAAATTATATCACTACCTATACCTAATTAAAACTGACTCAAGAACACAAAGCTAATTTTGACCCATTTTCACCCATTTTCATAGTTAAACCAAACACCCCTTTAAGTGACAGGAATCAAATTTTAACTTGATAAATGCTGATTTAAGCCACAACTTGGCAAGACCAGATGTTAAATAAGCTATTAAGACAATATTAAGCAAGTTTCAACAGCCAATAAGCACTTAAATGAGCTAAAACATATTATGCAAACTTTTAAGCTACTTAAGACAGATTTTAAGCAAAACTTCAAACAAATGATTTTTAAACTACAAGACAAGCATAATAAGCATTAAACATTATAACTAAGCATACATAAGCAGAAATTAAGCACAATAAGCTATGCTACAGTAAATAAGCTAAAATTTAAGAAATAGAAACTTACAAGAGCCCTTGATTAAACAGGGCAAACAAGCTTATAAATAAGCTAATCTACAAGCTCTAGCTTGTCAAAGACAAGCTAGTAAAAGCAATATAAGCCCTGTCCTTTTTGGCTTATCTTCCATAGAGCCTTTTGAGTGAATTTTAGTAAAAAAGGACTTAAACACTTTATACTATGGAAAAGTTTAAAGTGCTTAAGTAAAACAGCTTAAAAACAACTTAAATAAGTAAGTAATAGCTTATAAGAGATTACTTTTAATACAATGGAACAGGAAATTTAAAAACACAAAATTTAATCTTAAAACCTAAATTTTTCATTAATTCTTAAAAACAGTACAAGGATTGAATAAAATATTACAATAAGCAAAAATGTAAATTAAATAAGCTGTAAAAAGACTAAAACTAAACTAGGTTCCATTTTGGTTTACAAACGTCCTATTTATAGAAAAACATTAAGGTCTTCAGTCCTTGGACTTGTGTTTCTTCACTAAGTCATTTCAGAGATGTGTTTCTTATGTGAGTGAGTTTCCAAACTTAATCTTAGCCATCCAATATGAGTAGAGCCCAAGTCAAATGATCATAACCCTTAATTTTCTTGTCCTGTTCATCAACGAATGGGGCTTGAGGGTATTGCCAGCGTGGTAATGAGCCCATGTGATAAGAAAGGGGTGGTTTTGTTTGTATGTTGCAGGGGTGAGAGGAAAACGATGAACAGTATTAATGGTGATTTTGGCGAGAAGTTTGGTTTTTGTTTTCTATCCTTGTTTTGGTGATAACTGGGTATTCGTTTGGGAAAATGGCAAAACTAGCCCATAAATTTGAAAATGGCAAAACTAGCCCTTAAGTTTAGTCTATGTGGTGTTATAACTTTGGGGGAGTTGGCAAGAACAGTCCCTCAAGGTTATATGTCTTATTTCATGAGTGGTCCTTGGGGACTTAACAGACTTAACAATTGAGGCTTTTGGGCTTAACTCTTGTTAAAGGAGAATTGGGCTTAACATTTGGCCGTTATGTGCTTTGGGCTTTGAATAGTTTATTAACCATTTAAGTCTTCATGTATTACCTTAATGGGCTGACCCGGCCCATTAGATGGGTACGACTGGGCCCATTAAGTAATTCTTCGTTTACGGCTTCGGCTTTGACTTTGACTTTGTTGCGGTTGACTTTGGTTGACTTTTTGACTTTGACGCTCTTTCCGTTCTCGTTCTCGGTTTTGTCATTTTTGTCCTTTTCTTAAATATCCGTTACCTACACAATACAAATGCAAAACATACAAATACAATGTATTTTTGGTATGTTTTTGGTCATTTAAGCTTGTTTTATAATGGTCAAAGGTATGTGTATTTAAACACTTACCAAGGGGACATCTAGCTCAACCAAAAATTCACCTAATGTAGCCTTTCTGTCCTCTAATAGCACTAACAATGCATCTGGAGTAGTTAATACTGCTCAGGGTGTTAATACTGTTAGCACTTAGGGTGTTGCTGATAGCTCAAAAACTGCTAAAAATTTAAGTAATGCAATGATTTATTCCTTCTTTGCTAGCCAACCAAGTATTCTACAGCTTGATAATGAAGATCTTCAACAAATTGATCCCAATGATCTAGAAGAGATGGACTTGAGGCGAAACATTGCTATGCTAACTATGAGAGCAAAAAGATTCCTGAAGAATACTGGAAGGAAGCTGGACATGACCAACAAAGAAAGAATTAAGTTTGACAAGTCCAAGGTAGAATGTTTCAACTATCAAAAGAAAGGACACTTTGCAAGGGAATGCAGGTCTCCCAGGAATCAAAACAGCAGGAACAAGGAGCCTACAAGAAGGATTGTGCCAGTTGAAGAAACTAATTCAAATGCCTTAGTGTCTCAGTATGATGGCTTTGGCTATGATTGGAGTGACCAAGCAAAAGAAGGTCCAACCAATTTAGCTCTCATGGCTTATTCTTCAATAAGTTCAAGTTCTTCTACAAACTCTGAGGTATTTAATGACTCAAATTGTTGTTCATCTTGTTTAGAATGTGTAAAAAATCTAAAAGAACAAAATGATCAATTAGTTAAAGACTTAAGAACAGCTAGGGTAAAACCTGTCTCTTATAAAACTGGTTTAGAATCTATAGAAGCTAGATTGTTAGTCTTTAAGAAAAATGAATCTGTGTATGAGGAAGATATAAAACTATTAAAACGTGAAATCTATTTAAGAGATTTAGATATTACAGAGCTTAAAAGGAAGTTGGAGTTGGTTACAAAAGAAAAAGATGAGGTTCAACTTACTAACAAAAATTTGAAAATTCATCAAAAAGCCTAAGTAAACTTCTAGATAGACGAATAATGGATAAATGTAAAACAAGATTAGGGTATAATGCTGTCCCACCTCCATATACTGGGAATTTTATGCCACTTAAGCATGATTTAGTTTATCCTAGTCTAGATGATTTTGTTGATATGAATGAGTCTGCTAGTGAAAAGCCTACTGTTGAGACTAATAAACCTAAGACTGCTAGGAAAGAAGATGGAGCCCCCATTATTGAGGATTGGGTGTCTGAAAGTGAGGAAGAAGATGTGCCTAAGATTAAAACTGTTGAGATGTTTAATAAACCTAGTTTTGCTTAGATAAACTTTGTTAAGTCTACTAAGCAAGTAAAATCTCCTAGGAACACATCAGTTGATAAAAATAGGCAAAACACACCTAGTCCTAGAGGAAACTAGAGAAATTGGAACCAACAAATGTCTCAAAAATTAGGAAATGATTTTAAGATGTTCAACAAAGCTTGTCATGTATGTGGTAGTTTTGAACATTTGAGGAAAGAATGCAATAACTGGTATAATAATCAAAGTTTAAAAAAACAGTTTGGACTAATGTTCAAAGGGTAAACAAATAGAATTTCTCTAAATTAACTCACCCCAGTCCAACAAGGAACATGGTTCCAAGAAAAGTCTTAACTAGGTATGGCCCAATTTCACTTAATGCTGCAAGACCAATTAATACTGTTAATGATAAAAATGTTAATGCTGCTAGGCCAAATGCAGTAGTTAATACTGCTAGGCTAAAAATAGTTTTTAGTATTGTTAAGGGAAATAAGGGAAATGTTGTTAAGGCCTCAGCATGTTGGGTTTGGAGACCAAAACATAAAGTCTTAGACCATGTCTCCAGAAACAATGGTGCATCAATGTCCTTTAAAAGATTTAACTATGTTGATGCACAAGGTAGATCTAAGTCAGTAATGGCTTGGGTCCCCAAAAGAAACTAATTTTCCTATCATTATATGCAGGGCAATCCACAGCAAGATTTAAAAGATAAAGGAGTGATTGACAGTGGATGCTCTAGGCACATAACAGGAAATAGATCCTATCTTACATATTATAAAGAAATTGATGGAAGATTTGTTGCCTTTGGAGGTAATTCCTAAGGAGGGAAAATTACTAGGAAAGGTAAAATAAGAACTGGTAAATTGGACTTTAAAGATGTGTATTTTGTAAAGGAACTAAAGTTTAACCTTTTCAGTGTCTCACAAATGTGTGACAAGAAAAATAGTGTTCTTTTTACTGATACTGCATGTGTTGTTCTGTCTCCATACTTTAAGTTAACTAATGAAAGTCGTGTTTTGCTTAAAGTTCCTAGAAAGGATAACATGTATAGTGTTGATTTAAAGAATGTTGTTCCTTAAGGAGGTCTTACTTGTCTCTTTGCAAAAGCCACACCATATGAATATAATCTTTGGCATAGGAGGCTTGGCCATGTAAATTTCAAAACAATGAATAAACTGGTAAAGGGAAAACTTGTAAGAGGTTTACCTTCAAAGCTTTTTGAAATTAATCAAACTTGTGTTGCTTGTCAGAAGGGAAAGCAACACAGAGCTTCTTGTAAGTCCAAAACTGTCAATTCTATCAGCCAACCATTACAAATGTTGCACATGGACTTATTTAGCCTAACATTTGTAAAGAGTTAAATGAAAAAGATGTACTGCCTAGTTGTCATAGATGATTTTAGTAGGTTTAGTTGGGTTTTATTTTTAGCCACTAAGGATGAAACTTCTAAAATCCTTAAAAAAATTGTAACAGAAATAGAAAATCTAATAGACCTTAAGGTGAAAGTGATTAGATATGACAATGGGACTGAATTCAAGAATAGGGTTATTGTTGGGACTTAAAAGACTTCAAGGATTCTTAGAAGTTACTACTACTCAGGTACGTAATGGAAATTATGCTAAGTACTTAGTACTGGTAGTATAAAGTTACCACTGCTAGTTACTACTTTTAGTATAATTTAGTACTGTTAGTATAAAGTTACTACTGTTAGTTGAAGTTAAGACTGCTCAGAGTTGAAGACTGAAATATAAGCTAAGTAGTTAGTGCTGCTAGTAGTAATGTTAAGACTGCTAGTACATGTTACTACTGTGAGTATATATTAGTACTGCTGGTACTAATGTTACTACTGCTTATGTTTATTAGTACTACTGGTGAAAAAGTTTATGCTGCTGAATTACAACTGCTAGAATACTTACTACTGTCCAGAGGATAAAGATGGTTTAAAGAGATAAAAATTGTTTGGAGAACAAGAATACCCGTGAAGATAAGTATTGAGATATTTTTGTATAAGATATGTATAATGTATTTGTTTAAGAGATTACGTTTATGTTTAGAAAAGATTATGATGTCTTAGGGATGTATTGTAAGCCGACTAGGACTCCTTAGTCTATAAAAGGAAGCTTTAGGGCATTAGTTGAGACATAAGTTTTGCATACAAGTTGTCAAGTCGATTTAGAAAAGCTTCAAGGTTGTAAACCCTAGTACTAGTAAAGAGTACTCGTATTATTGATCTAATAATATTGGAGCGTTTGGTTATATCTTTGTTTATTCACTAATATTGTTTTATTCATAATACTTCTAGGTATTAAGGTGTAGATTCCGCTTACATTTTAATATACATACAAAGTTTCTACAACAAGTTATTTTGGATTTATCCAAGGTAATTTAACCTTAGACAACCTAAGTAATCGATCAAGGATTGGGATCAACAAGTGGTATCAGAGATTTGCTTTGAGAAACATTGATCTAGAAGACATGGAGTTTGAATCCACAAATAGTAATACTACTGCTAAGGTACCCATACTCAAACTGGGTGAGTATGAGATGTGGGTGATAAGAATTAAGCAGTACTTCAATATCTAAGACTATGCTCTATGGGAGGTGATAGAGAATGGTAACTCATGGGTGTTTGTACCACAAACAACACAAGAGAATGGTACTTCAGTTACAAAGATGTCTATACCTGTAACTGCTAAAGAAAAGACAAATAAGAAGAATGAGGTGAAGGCTAGAAGCTTGCTACTCATGGCTCTTCCCAATGAACATCAACTCATATTCAGTTAGTACCCTGATGCTAAAACAATGTTTGATGCCATTGAAACATGATTTGGAGGTAATGTAGCTACTAAGAAAACACAAAAGACACTTTTGAAGCAACAATATGAAAATTTCAGTGCATCAAGCATAGAGTCTCTTGACTCTATTTTCAATAGGCTCCAGAAGATTGTCAGTAGGCTTGCAATTTTGAGTATGGTCATCTCACAAGAAGACTTAAATTCAAAATTTTTGAGTAGCTTGCCCCCTCAGTGGAACACCTATGTTGTTGTATGGATGAATAAGCCTGAAATTGAAACTATAAGCATTGATGATTTGTATAACAACTACAAAATTGTTGAACAATAGGTAAAGAAATCTATTGGTGCGAGTAGTGGTGCCCAAAACTTGGCCTTTATGACTGCTCTAAGCACTAGTAGTACTAATCATGTTAATACTGCTATGCCTGCATATGAAGTTAGTACTGCTAGCCCTGATGTTAACAATTCTAGTCCTCAAGTTAGTACTGCTAGCTTCAATGATAATGTTGTGTATGCTTTCATGGTTGAGAATCCCAATGGTTCTAGTCTTCTACATAAGACTTAGAGTAAATTCATGAAGATGACATGGAAGCAATGGATTTGAAGTGGCAGCTCTCTGCTAAGTATGAGGGCAAAGAGGTACTATCAGAGGACAAGAAAAAAGATTTTCATTAATGCTAAGGATACTGCTGGGTAAGATAAATCCAAGGTAGAGTGTTTCAACTGTCATAAGATAGGACACTTTGCCAGGGAGTGTAGAGCACCAAGAAGCAAAGAATGTCAGTTCAGAAATCAAGACAACACCAGGAAGCAAGGAAACAATGAAGACACGTCTTCAAAGGCAATGTTGGCTATAGATGGTGTAAGTATTGATTGGAGTGACATAGCAAAAGAACAAGTTTAGAAAAGCATGGCTCTAATGGCGTTTTTAGACTCATAGGTATACAATGATAAAACTTGCTCTAAAACTTGTCTGAAAAACTATGAAACTCTTAAGAAACAGTGTGATGATTTGATTGTTAAACTTAATCAAACTAAATTTACAGCAGCTACTTATAAAAGAGGTTTAGCAATAGTAGAAGAACAACTTATCACATATAGAAAGAATGAGGTTCTTTTTAGTGAAGAATTCGCAGTTCATAAAAGAGAATTGCAAATACTATGAAATAAATGTTCTTAAAAGTGAGTTTGAAAAAGTTAAGAAAGAAAAAGAGGGCATTGAATTTAAAATTAAGAAATTTGATAAAGCCTTAATAGACCTAGACAAGTTGTTAGAAAGTCAGATAACTGACAAAAGTAAAAAGGGTTTGGGGTATAGTGCAGTTCCTCCACCACATCCTTTAATCTATAATAGACCTAAAAAGCTTGATCTGTCTTATTCTGGTCTTGATGAATTCAAAAAACCTGAATTCAAGGGGTATGGTTCTGAGGTTAGTAAGAAAGAGTTAAATGTTGTTTGTGATAAGAAATCAGATGATTCTAAGGAAAATTCTGATAACTCGTTGGTAAAATAACCAGTATCAAAAGATACAAGTAGGTTTGTTAAGTCTTCACCTAATGTTGATAAAGAAACTGTTTTACTTGTTAATAAAAATGTAGAGTCTGTCAAACCTAAAAATCATGAAAAACCAGTTAAAAAGTCAGTTAGGTATGCAGAGATGTATAGATGTGATGTATAACAAAGCTTTCTTTAGGGGAAATCAAAGGAATCGGAATGGGCAAAAGTCCAATCAACTAGGAAATGATCATGTGATGTATAACAAAGCTTTCTTTATTTGTGGGAGCTTTAATCATCTACAGGCTCAGTGCAAATACCATCAAAGGGAAAGGATGGTATATGGGAGTAATTATAAGAGGTTGAACTACAACTATACTACCAAAAGGACTCACCTTAATGCTCAAAGGAACATGGTTCTAAGAGCAGTTTTAATGAAAACTGGCCTAAAAACTTTTAATAATGTCAGGACAGTTAATACTGCTCATCCTAAATCTATAGTTTTTAATGCTAAATCAATTCCACGTTTTTCAAAAATAGCACAATCAGCTATAAGAAGACCCTTTCAATCTAAAACAACATTATCTAACAAAAGGTTTACATATAAAGTTAATAATGACAAGGCACAAGCAGTTAATACTGCTAGGCCATAAGCAGTTAATACTGCTAGGCCAAACACAGCTAAAACTGCTAGGCCAAATTCTGCAGTTGTTAATGCTGTTATGGTTAATCAGGAAAATGTTGTAAAGGCCTCAGCATGTTAGGTTTGGAGACCTACCAAACCTAATGGTGCATCAATCACCTTGAAGAAACATAATTACATTGATGCACGAGGCAGACCCAAGTCAGTGATGACTTGGGTCGCCAAAGGAATCTAATTTCCTTATTCTTATGTGTAGGGCATGCCACAACAAGATGATACAGGTTTTTTTAATAGTGGATGCTCAAGGCACATGATTGGGAACATATCTTATCTCTCAGATTTCAAGGAATTTGATGGAGGTTATGTTAGTCTTGTTAATTAGTACTGCTAAGTATAATTAGTACTGCTAGTTATACTTAAGACTTCTTGTTAAAACTGTTGGTCATACTTAATGCTGTCAAGAAGAAAATACTTTGGATTGTGTATTTTTGGCTATGGACTAACATCTGCAAGTAAAGCATATTGAATACCTGATGTTGAATGCTTCACCTTTGAAGTAATGCTAAGAGGAAGTTAATGTTCTTGAATAATAGTTTTTAACTTTTATTCATGGGTTATGCATAAATATGGATCCTCATGAATTCTCACATGTCTATCTAGTATTTTCTAGTGTGCTTATGATGAATAGAGGCATGTTGTTGTATAATTATTGAAGAAAGAGTTAATACTGTTATATATCTCTTACTACTGCTAGGCAAAAAATTACTACTGCTAGGAAAAAAGTTAGTACTGTTGGGCGCCAAAGTTATAACTGTTGAGCAAATACTTACCCCTTGAAGCATTGTTTGAGGGGAGGCTACTTTTTTATACAGTCAAAGCATGGATGGAAGGATATGTAATATCAAAAAGTATGTTAAAAAAATCAAAAACATCTAGGCATGTCAAAAGAGGTCGGGACACCAAGATACCTCGGTCTAGTGGTCCCCCTAAAAAAGGTTGGTGATGAGGCTATCCATAAGGAGTTAGGTGACAAAATGGAAATGGCTGCCACTACTGCTTCTAGCTTAGAAGCAGAGCAGGACAGTGATAACATAAAATAAGATCCAATCCATGGCAACACTTAATGGATCAAGTTCTTAGGAAATTGGTTCAGGTAGTGGTCCTAGATGCCAAGATACCATATTAGGGGATGTGGATGCTCAAACTAGGTTTGAGACTATATCTAAACAGTCCAATGATTCATCTCTCAAAAGAGGTTACACACTTAGAAGTAGGGAGGACAGTATGAAACTATTGGAATTGATGGAACTGTGTACAAAACTGTCAAAAATGTTGCATAAAAATAGAAAGAGTGATTTGGTGAGCTAAAAGAAATGAGAGATTACGTGAGCTTAAAAAATAGAAAGAGAGATGTGTAAATAAAAACAGAAATGAGTGATTATGTGAGCAAAAGAATTGAGAGATATTGTGAGCATAAAAACAGAAAAAGAGTTTATGAGAAGATTCAATTGATGATAGAAGTCCTTTTTGGAACAATATTGAAGTTAGTGCTGGTAACTTAAAACTTAAGGCTGTTAGTCTTAGCTTATTGGGTTACTTACTACTGTTAGGCATAACATTGTGTTGTTAGTTTAAGTCAATGCTGCTAGGCCAAATTTAGTGCTGCTAGTTCAAGTTAATGCTGCTGAGGGTGATTCTATAAATACTTTGATTTAGGGTTTCATTCGATTCTTTATTCGATTTCAATCATTCAAACACTCTCTAACCATAAACCCTAACTTAATTTCATCTTTGATCATCAAATCACATCACAATGTCAACCCTAACTTTTGTTGATACTCACAACATGGTCGCATTCTTGGACAAACCCACTAAAAGTGATGGATTTCATGAGATTATTGATTTTCTGAATGCTAATCAGATTCATTATGCATTGACTGTCAATACTATCATCTACACATCTTGCATTCAATAGTTTTGGGCAACGGTAAAGGCAAACACTGTCAATGGTGAACGTCAGATACAAGCCCTAATTGATAAGAAGAAGGTGATCATCACAGAGTCAAGCATTTGAAGTGATATTCACTTAGAAGATACACGAGGTACTGATTGTTTGCCAACTGCTACAATTTTTAAGGAACTGGCACGGATGGGGTATGAAAAACCTTTTCAAAAGCTTACATTTTATAAAGCTTTCTTTTCTCCATAATAGAAGTTCTTAATTCATACCATTACCCAATGCCTTAGTGCCATATCTACTGCATGGAATGAATTCAGTAGTACAATGGCTTCTTTAATCATATGCTTGGCTACAAACCAAAAATTTAATCTATCTAAGTACATTTTTGATGCTATGGTGAAACCTTAGATGGAGGGGTTAAATTTCTGT
>BQNB010046871.1:0-43460 GCA_026074375.1 Tanacetum coccineum
ATTAGTATAAATACTCCTAGTTTAGTCAAAAATTAGGTTAGACATTAGAGATATTTTAGAGAGAAAATTAGCTAGTCATTATTGTGAGGGTTTTTCTAGCCACCAAAAAAGGTTTTGTTTTCTCTTTCAATCATCAATAAAGTTCTTAAGTTTTGCATCTTGATTCTACACTTTATTGTTAAGGATTCGTATGAATGATCATGGAACCTACAATATCTTTTGAAGAAGTTCTTGAATTAAACCTTCTGCTCTGGAAATCCTCTGCCTTTCATCATTATCTTTTATCTTTACTGCACTCCTGCCTCCCTTGAGTCTGTGCATCCATCTGAACCAAAGTGATCTTCATCAATTTGAGCATTGTTCCTCCCCTATTTGGAAGGATCCTCTAAATCATCTTCTTATAGGAACCTAAGCCATCACAGACTTGAATCTTCCTTGTGCATCAATGTAATCAAATCTTTTCAAAGTGACTAATGCACTATTGTTTTTAGATACATGATCTATCACTATGTTCTTGGGCATCCAGAACAAACATGTTGAAGCTTTAACAATATTAAATCTATTCCTCTTGACAGCATTATGTGCATCCTTTAGCTTAGCAGTATTAACTGCTTTTATTCCATACCTCATCAAAACCGCTTATGGAATCATATTTCTTCTTGGATTGGAGTAAGTCATTCTTGTAGAATAGTGATCATTCACCCTCCTTGTATTTTTCCATACTGGTTTTATTATCCTTTTACTACAATCTTTCTTCAAATGGTCAAAACTTCCACAGACAAAGCATGCTTTATTGTTCATCACAAAGTCACTTCCTAGCTGTTGGGACTTCTGATTATTCCAGTTCCTTTGATTTCTCCTAGATTTTTGTGACCTGTACATTTCAGCATACTTTACTGGCTTCCTAACTGGTTTTTCATGTTGTTTAGGTCTAACAAACTCTATCTTTGCAGCAGTAGGAAAAACAATTTTCTTCTTTACCACAACAGGAGACTCAACTTCATCCTCATTATCAGAAACCCATTCTTCAATCAAAGGAGCATCAGAATTTTTCTTAGTCTCATTTGAAGAATTTTCACAAACACTTTTATTGGCCCTTAATCCATAGCCTTCAAACTCAGGTTGTTGAAACTCCTCAAGACCAGAATAAGACAGATCTAGTTTGTTAGGTCTATTATAAATTAAAGGATGAGGTGGAGGAACTGCACTATATCCAAAACCCTTTTTACTTTTGTCAGTTATCTGACTTCCTAAAAACTGATCTAAGTTTTTTAAGGCCTTACCAAATTTCTCAATTTTAAAATCAATGGCATCCTTTTCTTGCTTAAGTTTTTCAAACTCTGTTTTAAGCGTATTAATTTCATATTGTTTGATTCCTACTTCTCTTAAAAGGACAGCAACTTCTTCACTAAAAAGAACCTCATTCTTCCTATATGTGACAAGTTGTGCCTCAACAGTATCTAGTCCTCTTTTATAAGTGATTGCTTTACATTCAGTTTAATGTTTTTTAGCAACCAAATCATCATATTGTTTCTTAAGGGATTTATAGTTTTTCAGACAGGTTTTTGAACAAGTTTTTACCTCAGGGTCTGAAGAAGCCATATGAGCCATCTCTTCCTTGTGAGTAAATGATTCTTCTTGTTAGTTTCTTCTAAATTAAAGTTTCTTAAAGCACAATAAGCTATGATACCCTATTGTTGTTCCCAAACCTAGACGAGTCCTTACAATGTAAAGAGTCTTTGTTACCCTTGGTTATATCAAAATAACACTAATAGAAACTTTGTGTGTATATTAAAGAGTATGTGGAATCTACTCTTTAATACTCTAGAAGTATTATCAATTGAACAGTAAGTGTATATGAATGAATGAACACAAGATGTAACAAAACGCTTCAATATTATTAGATCAATAATACGAGTACTCTATCTTAGTACTAGGGTTTACAACCTTGAAGCTATGACTATGAGATGTTATGTAGGTATGTGTATGATAATGTGAGGATTGAGATTTTTAAACTAGATGCCTTATGATCTCCTTTTATACACTAAGGAGTCCTAATGGGCTTACAATACTTTCCTAAATATTTAGTCAAATATATTAAATATAATGACTAAGTATTTAATACTTTTCTAAGTACTTAGTCAAATTCTCAATCAGCATTAATCTCTTTAATCATCATTAACTTTAGTCTTCTGTTTGACTAATCATCATTAACTTTAGTCAATTAGCATTAAGTTATGCCTAAAAGCATTAACTTGTACTAATATCATTAACTTTTTCACCAGCAGCAGTAATCTTGAACCAGCAGTAGTAACTTTATAACCAGCAGTCTTAAGTCCTTTAACAGTCTTAAGTTAGTACTGGCAGTACTAACTTACTCTAGCAGTACTAACTGGTTAATATTGGCAGTTGTAACTTGTGAGCAGTACTAACTTTTAACTTAGCAGTACTAAGTGCACTGAGTTTAATTCCAAACACTACTGATTGTTTATCCCTTGTTTTAGGTAGTACATGACAAGAAGTTCGACTAAGGAACTATTTACGCCTTTTAAGGATCTAGAACGAGAATTTTGATCATCTAGGAAGCACTTCAAGACACTAAGTCTTGACGAATCGAGATCGCCTGATTTCGATTTATTTTCTGACCAAGAAGAATACTTAGAGGAAGAGGTTGCGGAAACAATGGCGGAAACTATGGAACAATTCATGAGCAAAACTCAAGCCGACTATGGATCGGGGGTTGCTAGGCCTAAGATCGAGGACAAGGATAATTTTGAACTGAAAGGCCAATTTCTCAAGGAACTACAAACCAACACTTCTAGCGGTTCAGATCAGGAAGATACGAACGAACATATTTAGAAAGTTCTTGAGATTGTGGATTTATTCCACATCCCTAATATAACTATAGATCAAGTGATGCTTAGAGCCTTCCCTATATCCTTAACTAGAGCCACAAGTCGTTGGCTAAGAAACAAACCATCTGGTTTGATTAAAACTTAGGAAGATCTAAAGAGAAAGTTTCTAAGCAAATATTGCCTACCTGCTCGTACTGCAAAGAAAATGGAGGAGATCAACAACTTTTAGCATAAACCGGATGAAAACCTCTATCAATCTTAGGAGCGATTTAAAGAACTCTTGATGAAGTGTCCTCAACACTATTTAACTAAGATGCAGGAGGTAGTCTTGTTCTATAATGGATTGGATGTTCCAACTAGACAGATTCTTGATTCAAGAGGAGCCATACCATCAAAGACTGTTGATGATGCAAAAGTAGCCATCCAAGAAATAGTTGAATACTCTCAAATATGGCACAATGGAACATCAAGGACCAGAAGTACTAAAACTTCTGACAGATTAGAAGCATTACAAGCACAACTCAATAATCTTGGAAGAGAAATCAAGAAAGTGAATGAAAAAGTTTATGCTGCTTAAGTAGGATGTGAACAATATAAAGGTCCCTATTACACCAAAGATTCTCCACTCAAGGAAGAAGGGAAAACCCTCGAAGAAGCTTACTACACTTAATTTGGTGCACCTTTTCAAGGAGGGGGATATACAGCAACTGCTCCAGGGTTCTACTAAATGAACAACACAAATCCTTCATACCAAGAACGAAGGCAATCTATGGAAGAAACCCTAAGCAAGTTTATGAGTGAATCGGCAAAAAGACAAGAGGAGAACTCCAATTTGATCAAAGAGATTCGAGCTTCAACTGATGCTTCCATAAGGAACCAAGGAGCATCAATTAAAATGTTAGAGATCCAAATCAGGCAAATAAGAAAGGTCCTACAGGAAAGAGGATTTAGAAGTTTACCGAGCTTAACTGAAACTAACCCGAGAGACCATGTCAAGTAGATCTCAACTATTGTTGAAGCTGATTCATATTCGATACGCCGTATAGGATCCTCCTAATATGCCATATTAGCTGGACAGAACCGTACACTTATGTACGAGACAAAACAAATGACAATTTTGTTTCCAAGTCGTTTGAATGGTTACTACTGTGAAGAAAAGAAGGGATCATATGGACCACAATTCTCGAAAGTGTACTCTAAAGCTTCACATATCAATAATTCCATACCCAGAAAGGATAAAGACCCAAGGAGTTTCACTTTACCTTGATTTCTTAATAATGTTTGCTTTGATAATGCCCTTGCTGACTTAGGAGCTAACGTTAGTTTTTTGCCTCTCTCGACCTACCTTAACTTAGGCTTAGGCAAATTAGCTCACACTAAGTTGACAGTTGAATTAGAAAATAGGACTGTGAAATATCCAAAAGGAATTGTTGAAAATGTGCTAGTAGGTATTGGTAAATTTGTTTTCCCCATAGACTTTATAATTCTTGATATGCCCGAGGATATCAAGGTGCCCTTGATCCTCGGAAGACCATTTTTGTCTATCGCCCATGCTAAGATTGATGTTTTTAAAAGAAAGATTACTTTGAGAGTTGGGGAAGAGAAAATAATTTTCAAAAGTGTTAAACATGCTAGTAGTTTAATTAAAAGGGTTTACATGCTAAGCTTAAGACAAAGAATGGAACTTGATTTAGAAGCTAGGCTAATAGGAAAAACTTTGGTGTTGAATAGATCATTAGACCCTTTCTTTGAGGATTACATAGAACTAAATGATCTTAATGTACCATTAGAGCTTAGAATAGATCAAGTTGATGATTTAATGCCCATCATTGAGGAAGGTGAGGTAATTAAGGAATTTAGAGCTAGGAATGATAATAGAATCGTTAGCAAAATTTTTGGATATTCTAGTGATTGTGACCATGATAAGAAGATCTGTATTGATTGTGCCTACAACTTGAAGTTCTCTTACATGATAGGTTTTGAATTTTTACACGCTAATTTTTTCCTTATCTTATACATAAATGTAATGTCCAAAAAGTTTCATAACTCTATAATGAAGGGCAAAATGGAATACAAGGGAAATAATGTAGTTGGAGCCTTAATGAACATACCTATCTTTGTTGGAACTTTTTCTATCTTAATAGATTTTGAAGTTTTAGAAGATATGGACTCTTATCGTGATGAAAGAATGGGCGATGTTATTTTTGGCGAACCATTTTTAAGAGAAGTTAAGATTAATGCAATACGGTTTGATGGAATGATTACCATTCACTTTGGTAACGAAGAAGTTACTTACCAAATGGTGCGGACACATCCGAGGTTTAAACACCACACTAATGAACAATGCAAGAAGATCCCGCCATTACTGAAGGTAAGTGAAGAGGATAGGATGAATGGAATCTCACACTCATACCAAAAGCTCAAGAGTTTCTACAAGGGGGTCTTAAACTTAGGACTCGAATATGTCCGAGATGCGAAGATGGAAAAATGGCTTACACGTGGGCACATTAGCATGCATTAGATGGAATGAGAAGAAAGCTGAAGAAAAGTCTAACTTAAAGACTTTACTGTAAACCAAAGTGCTTCTCGAGACACAACCCGGATTGTTATTTAATTTTATCGAGTCTGTCTTCCCAGACATCAATACGGTGTATCCGCTCCATACCATACGACGTATTGAATGTCTAGACGTTATCAATACTTTATTTTTATGCACTTTTAAAACATTATTGTTAGTTTTGTCAATATGGCGTATTCGTTCACATGATACGGCATATTTAACAGACTGATTCATATTTAGTATTTAGTTTTGTTTAAATTAACCATAGATACCGAGATAGGAATGCATAGTTTTTTCCTATATTTTGCAGAAGATCTCGCTGGAAAGAAATAAACAAAGTTGGTTAAGCATCAATCATCTGGAATCTAATGTGTGATTGTAGTCATACTGGCATCCAGACGCATTTACAACACACATCCTTGCTCATAAACTCAACATGGAGAATCTACCGAGCAAAATATCAGGGGAGTTTCTCATTCTAATTCTTTTTAATTCCCGTATTTAATGTTTTATGTATACAACGAGGACGTTATATAATTCAAGTGGGGGGAGGGAATTAAAATGATACTTGCCCTATTTTTCACACTAAAATGCTTAAATTATGCTCAAATTGAAAAAAATCAAGCATACTTTTGTGAAATTACTTGATACATATCCTGCACATAATAACCCTTGTTAGATATTGTGAGGATTTAACCTTATCCGTTTCCAAATGTTTACCCAAATTCTACAAAAATACGAGTGTGCTGGTGATGTTGTAGACTTTAGAACTTGGCTTGGTATATCTATTCGAGACCACAATAATAAGTACTATAGATTTAGATGGAGTAACTTGTTTAAATTAGTAAATTTTTAGGATTACACCTAAAAAGCCTATACATGTTGTTTTATTAACTAACTATACTGACTAGTTAACCCCCGTATAAACCCTTTGTTTACTCTTATCTTAAGAGTAAGATACCCCTAGAACAACTCGTAGAGCCAATCCTTTAGGAATTACACCAACTATCTATTTTGTTTCACATTTACACCTTAGCCTACCCTGTTAGATTATGTCCATTTATAAGTTGCTAGTTACTTAAAGTGTAAAGTATGTATTTCTCGAGTCTTGTGTCAATTTGTTGATCCCAATGAATTGATCTTTAACTCCTTAGCTTGTAAGGTTTAGTACCCTTGGATAAATCCAAAAAATACTAAGAATGAAACTTAGATTTGAATGATATAAACTATGCGGAAACTAGTTTATATCACTAAGAAGTATTCTCAATGAAACAATAAAATATGTTTTGACACAAAGATATAATCAAAACAACAAGATTCAATATATTAATACGATCACTTTGACTTAGTGATAGGGTTTACAACCTTAAAGCTATGAACTCTATGGAAAACCGAGATGGAAAACTTATATTTAACTTCACGACCTAGGATCTCCTTTTATAGACCAAGGAGTCCTTTATAAGATAACTACAAATCTTTTGAGATCTTCTATAATTCTAAACATATACATATCTTTCTATAGAATATAGAATATACACCATAAATAACTCCATGCATATCTTGTTACGCGTCTTTGTCTTCAAAACCTTCAGCAGTATTAAGTTCTTCCCTACCAGTACAAACTAACACTAGCATTACTAATATCATACTAACAGTACTAATTCAGTTAGTACTGTTAGTTCTATTATGAGAAGCACTAATCTTTGAAGATTTATTCCTAACAATCCTCCCCTAAACTTGTGATTTACCTTCAAATCCTAAGTTTCTTCTGACTTAAATCTTATATTCTACTTGTTGATCCCAATTAATAGATCTTTAACTCCTTAGCTTGTAAGGTTTAGTACCCTTGGATAAATCCAAAAAATACTAAGAATGAAACTTTAGTTTGAATGATATAAACTATGCGGAAACTAGTTTATATCACTAAGAAGTATTCTTAATGAAACAGTAAAATATGTTTTGACAAAAAGATATAATCAAAACAACAAGCTTCAATATATTAATACGATCACTCTGACTTAGTGATAGGGTTTCCAACCTTGAAGCTATGAACTCTATAGAAAACCGAGATAGAAAACTTATATCTAACTTCACGACCTAGGATCTCCTTTTATAGACCAAGGAGTCCTTTACAAGATAACTACAAATCTTTTGAGATCTTCTATAATTCTAAACATATACATATCTTTTTATAGAATATAGAATATACACCATAAATAACTCTATGCATATCTTGTTACGCGTCTTTGTCTTCAAAACCTTCAGCAGTATTAAGTTCTTCACTAGCAGTACAAACTAACACTAGCATTACTAATATTATACTAGCAGTACTAATTCAGTTAGTACTATTAGTTCTATTCTGAGTAGCACTAATCTTTGAAGATTTATTCCTAACAATCCTCCCCTAAACTTGTGATTTACCTTCAAATCCTAAGTTTCTTCTGACTTAAATATTCTATTCTACTTCTACTGAGGATTCTTCCAAACATTCAATTGCCTTTGTAGTTCCAGAGCAGCTTCAAAATTTATCCTTTCTTGTTCTTGCTCTGCCATTGCTTTTGCTTGTTCCTCCTCTTGAACCTTTCTTTCTAACTCCTCATCTATATTCATTTGTACTTGAACTCTTTTCTTGAGTTTCTTTGGAGGCTCAAGTTCTTGCATAATGGCCTTTCCTTTGTCCTTTTCCTTTGATGCACTTCTCTTAATATATACTAGTACAGCAGCAGCATTACTAACATCATGGGTGCCAGTATTAACTTCTGCACCAGCAGTATTAACTGGTACATCAGCAGTACTAACTTCCTTTTCACCTTTTTCACCACTTCCAAGGTTTACAATAAGTTTAGTTAGAGTTTCTTCTTCTAGAAGTACTTCAGTATCAGCACTATTCTTCTCTTGAGTCTCTACATCCTTTTAAAACCATGAAGTTCCTTCATCCTGTACCAAAGAAATAGTAGGATCTGTATCAATCTGGGCTATCTTCCTCCCCTGTTTGGAAGGATCCTCTGCAGCATCTTCATCTTCTGAGAGAACAATCCTAGCCCTTCTCCTTGCTTTGCCAGACCTGACTTGTTGCTCTAATTTGTTCACTTTCAAGACCAACTTTATAAAAGCAGTACTATAAGCCTTCTTTATCTATTTCAAGTCTTCTTCCATAGCCACAACCCTATCTGACACTTTTGTAACCAATTCCATCAATTCATTATGTTTCAGTCTGCCCTTATCACTTCCAGGGATGTGACCTCCTGGGAGAGGTAAATCATCGGGCATGGTGGCAGCCTCCTCTGCCTCATGTGTGGTTTGGATAGATGGTGGTGTGGTTGGGGTACTGGATGTTGTGTGATGGGATGATAAGGATGGTGAAGATGTTATTCTTGAGGGAGAGGTGGATGGTGCTTCATCTTGAGGTTGAACTAGCATAGTATCATATAATGGTGTAACTACCCCAGAGTATCCCTTGGATGCTCTCCTCATGTTGTTGAATAGTTTGTTTGTAAGGGTAGGAGTGGAATAGGTTTTGGTATGAGGGAAAAGTAGTCTTTGTTGTTTGTTCAAAAGTATTTGGATGAACCTGGAATACATCAAAAATTTATGTGTGCTTTCCAAATTCTTAACTATGGCATCAAATATAAATCTTGAAAAGTTAAAGACCCTGTTTGTTGCTAGGCATATGATAGCAGTAGCAATGTTACTACTAAATTGATCCTAAGTGGTCTTTTTAGAACTCATACAATGGAGTATGGTATGAATAAAAAACTTCCACTAAGGGGCAAAATGTCCTTTTAGGAAAGTTAAACTATCAGAAGTTATTGCATAACCCATGCTAGTCAGTTGCTCAAAAATTTATGCATTAGGAAGAGAAGTAAGACCTTCAGAATCTTGGAGTCTAAGATGTCTTCTAATGGAGGCTTCAGTGATAATCTTGTCTTTTCCATCAATGGTAGTAGTGATAGCACGAACTCCATCCTCAGTTGTTTCAAAGTAACAGTTTGCCAAAATTATTCAATAAGAAAGATATATAGGGTTAAACATTCAGTGAGAGCATAGTAGATGTAACTTGAAGTGAGAAAATCAATGATTTCATAAAAGCCCTCACTCCCTTCTGACTTTACTAAGTATGCCACCATATTGTGCTTGTCGCAAAACTCCAAATCAGCCATTTGATGAATAAAAAGTTAATTAAGGATCTGAGATTTAGTTGTGATAGAGAATGTAAGGTTTTGGTAGAGGTAATTGAAATATGAGAAAGTTTTTAAAGATTGTAATTGGACCGATTGAAAAGATTTGAACTTATCTTGAAGAAATCTTTTGATTTTATCTAAAGATCACAAATTCTCCAATTAGTCAAACCCTATAAGCTAGGTAGTTAGCGGAAATATCTCAATGTCTCTTTAATTAATGAAACTCTGTTTTGCTACCAACAGTACTAACGGTCACCTAGCAGTACTAAGTTTGGTCTACCAATACTAACTTGAAGCCTAATAGTACTAACTTCGTCCAGCAGTAGTAAGATATACCTAGCAGTACTAACTTAATACTGACAGTATTAAGTTGAAGCCAAGCAGTGTAAACTTTGATCTAACAAACATTTCTATCACCAATGTAAATTCTCACATTCTCCCTTTCTGTTTTTATGCTTACATATTATCTCTTTATTCTTTTACTTACCAATGCACTCTTTCTATTTTTAAACACACATATCTCTTTCTATTTTTGGCTCACAACATCTCTCTTTTCTTTTATGCTCACAAATTCACACAATATTGTACAATGTACCATCAATTCCATAAGTTGCATACTGTCCTCCCCACTTCCAAATGTGTTAACTTTTGAGAGAGGTGCATCATTGAACTGTTTAGATGTAGTCTCAAACCTAGTTTGAACATCTACATCCCCCAATATGGTATCTTGGCACCTGGGACCACTACCTGAACTAATTCCCTAAGAACTTGGCTCATTAAGTGTTGCCATGGATTGGGTCTTAATTTATGTTACCACTGTCATGCTCTGCTTCTAAGCTAGAAGCAGTAGTGGCAACCCTTTCCATTCTGTCACCCAACTCCTTATGGACAGTCTCATCACCAACCTTTTTCAGGGGGACCACCAGATTGAGGTATCTTAGTGTCCTGGCCTCTTTTGATTTGCCTAGGAGTTTAGACACATCATACACCTGTGCTTTGATATTACATGTCTTTCCATCAGATTGGGACAACTTAATCCTCCCCTCAATTTACTACCAGATACTTCAATAAGCTTATTCTGCAAATGTTAGTCCAAAACTAAAAAGACACACTCCAAAGTCTTTTCTTGTTTAGCAGCTTTAATTATGACTAACAGTTTTAACCAACAGTCTTAAGTATAACTAGCAGTACTGTTGGGAATTATATTTGAGTTGATAAGACAAAACAAGAATGAAACATAAGGACTGAATCTAGCATTACAGAATTCTATAAGCTGGTGGAGTTGATTCTACAAAAGATAAAAGAATCCAAAATATATGATTCTTGAAGATAAAGATAAAGTTTATTAAAGAATTAAAAGTTTTAGTTTCCTTATACAATTATGTTTTCCCTTGTAAATCTAGATGGACTCTACTATATAAAGAGACCCCTAGATATAGTTTTATGTGTGTCAAAGATGTAAACACTAGAAAAGTGTGTGTGTGTTCTAGGCGTTAAGTCCTCTAAGTGGACGCCTAGGTTTAGTTGGTTTAACCTCAAGGTAATCAATGTTTTTCTTGATCCCTATTATAGTTCATTGATGTAACCGTATTGTTCTGATCAAATAATATTAGGGCATGGAATGTTTGGTAAAACCTTGTTATGATAATATTGATTATATGTTTGAATATTCCGCTTATGTTATCATTATCCTAGATGAGGTCTAAACAACCTCGAGCTTAAACGATCAAAGAACCTATAACGTGTTTTAGATTTCCATAATTGGTATCAGAACCTCGTGGCTCTTGATCTAGGGTTTTACAAGGTTTTTGTTTTGAAGAAAATAGAGGGTGTCGAATTTATGATTTTCAATGAAAAACTAATTCGGTGATCAGGAAATTCAGTGAACTAGGGTTTTTGAGCAAACCCTAATTCGGTAAAGGTGAAAGCATGGTATTCAGTTACAAGATTTAAAGGTTACAAGTATTTGTTGGTGCTATTGTCACGGATGATGTACGTTTATCCAACAAGTGTTCTTAAGTTAAAGATATTAGGGTTTTCAGCAAACCCTAATAACAAATAAATCTTTTTATTGCTGCTGATTGACACTAACAGGAAGAAGAATGGTTTATACGTGATTCTGAAGCACAAGCATATTTCTTTAAGGAGTCTTTGGGATCTCGTAGATGATTGTGTCTCAACAGGTTGCTGCTTTTTAATACGAATTAACAAATAAGTAGTAGGATGTCATCACTAGCAGGGCTTGAAACCTTAAATGTTCAGGCATACTAATTTTGATTAGGGTTCGCTAATGAATATTGGTTGTTAAGGATCCATTCCTTGTGCGTTTATGTTTCTTTGAAATGTTCGTGGATTAGGGAATATGAATCTGTAAGACTGATGATGAAAAAGTATATACGTGCTGGCATTTAAACAATCAAGGGTTTTTTATTTGGACACAGAACATTGATGGCGACACTTCAGAGTTTACAGGCGTATATTTCAACTGGAGAGATATAAACGAATGAGATACAGAAGTTTGGCTGCGTATGTTTTAATGATATTTTTTAGGGTTATGGTAATACCCTAAATAATTGGAGTGTGCTATTGATGTATAACTGATTGTTGAATCTAGGTTATTATCATAATATTAGGCCTGATCATAGTCATTAGTGATGGGCAGTTTGTGGTGTAAGAGATATCAGGTAATGGATATTGAATTTGGACCGAGATATGCTATTCTTGATTAATGCTACAAAAGATTGTTAATGCTGCTCATTATACTGTTAATGCTGCCAAGGTAATTTTATGCTGCCAACATATACTTTGTGCTGCTTATTAACAGTTAGTGCTGCCAGTTGATGATTAGTGTTGTCAAAGAAGGGAATTAATATTGCTAGCGTTAATTCAGTTTAAACTGCTAGTTAGTACTGCTCGCCAAGTTTATACTAATAGTGTTGTTCGATATCGGATAACACATGAAGATTTGTTCTCAGTTACTTATATGATCTCGGGTAGAGGTTTAAAAGGCTCATATTTTTGTAATTTATTGAATTAATTGATTACGAAGAAGATTGTTTATCACTTATTTGACGGTGAAGTAGAATTATTTGGTTTTATGTTCTTATCATATCTCCAATGGCTTACAACATTTGGAGGTAACTTGTTCGTGCTTAGAAACGATGTGACGAAGAATTGACAAATCTAGCAAAGGTGTGTGATTTTTCATATGGTGCTCAATGCTCACATTTGCTATCACTTTGGTTATGTGTCTCATAGAAGACGAGGATAAATTGTCAAGAGATTGTGGTCTCCCTATACATCGGTTTGGGTATACGTTCGAAGTCACGTGGATAGTGCAAGATATAAGACACAAGTTTGGGTTGTTTTACCTCAGCATCAAGTTCGTTATACTTAGTTTTCTTCATCAGTAATCATTACATAGAACCTACAGAATTGAAGATTCAAGAATTGGTTAACATATGGGTTTCAGGGGAAGCTTAATGTTAAAATGTTTAACCATTTATATGCTACATCAAGGTGAAGGTTTTTACTACTACTAGCCTTTGTTACTATTGCTAGTGTAAGTTTCTACTGCTCAAGTTCATTTTTTTAAGGTGCGTAATGGAGGGCAATTTAGGTCAATGGAATACTTGGATTAGAAGTGTAATAATGGTTCGTAGTTCTGATGATCAAAGTTGCATATTTTAGTCTCCTATTTGATATTGACAAAAAGGGGAAGAAGATTTGATGATTTGCAACTTCTAGATCCTTGGTAGCTTAAGGGGAAGTTTTCATTCGTATATTAACTTCAGGGGAAGTTCGTGCTTATTTGGTTTTGTCATTATCAACTAGGGGAAGATTGTTAGGAATTATATTTGAGTTGATAAGACAAAACAAGAATGAAACATAAGGACTGAATCTAGCATTATGGAATTCTACAAGCTGGTGGAGTTTATTCTACAAAAGATAAAAGATTCCAAAAGATATGATTCTTGAAGATAAAGATGAAGTTTATTAAAGAATTAAAAGATTTAGTTTCCTTATACAATTATGTTTTCCCTTGTAAATCTAGATGGACTCTACTATATAAAGAGATCCCTAGATATAGTTTTCTGTGGGTCAAAGATGTAAACACCAAAAAAGTGTGTGTGTGTTCTAGGTGTCAAGTCCTCTAAGTAGACACCTAGGTTTGGTAGTTTTAGCCTCAAGGTAATCAAGGTTTTCCTTGATCCCTGTTACAGTTCATTGATGTAACCATATTGTTCTGATCAAATAATATTGGGGCTTGAAATGTTTGATAAAACCTTGTTATGATTATATTGATTCTATGTTTGAATATTCCGCCTATGTTATCATTATCCTAGATTAGTTCTTAACAAACTAGAGCTATAACGATCTTTAGGTTTCCACACCTTCTTTGTCATATCTACCATTTCAACAAGCATATTGGTGTTCCTCAGATTTGCTAGTCTTAATTACTTAAATGTGTTCCTAGGCATAACATTTACACTCGCACCTAAATCAGCCATACCATAAAAGTTAAACTTACTAGTAATGCAAGGATGTATGAAATTCCCTAGATTTAGCTCCTTAGGTGGAAATTAGCACTGTAGGACCTTGGTCGCCCTTTCCTCTTTATTTTGATCCCTCTGAGCATTGGATACTCTGTGGAGATTGTTAAGCTTACTTGAAGAGTTAGGTATATTTGGTGTCTTATGATCAGCATTAACCACCTTGCATTGCCTGGTATATGAACTTGGAGCTCCATTGGTTGTCCTAGACTGGAGTTCCTTGGTTAATTGTTCGATTTGAGTTTCTAGATTTTCAAGAGAGGGGCTCTGGTTCCTAGTGTTAATCTTCGCATTTTCTTAGAGTTTCTTAATCCATTAATCCATTTAGGCGCTTCTTCGTGTTGATTCTTTCTGATGCTTATTTATAAGCTCTTCTAAGCTTAGTCTCTTCTCCCCATAAGGTGGTGAATTATCAGTACGGGTGTAGTATCCTGACGGGCTTACACGAAACTTGGCTCCATTACTTCTTGATGACATCAAATAACATCAATTATATAGCATCATTTATCCCATGTAATTAACCCATTTTGTATAATTATTGCAAAGAATTGTTACTTAATCATTTATATTTAAGAATTGCAGTAATTATGGAGTACTTGGTGAAGATTGACTAAAAGGCACGCATTCTGGAGCTTAAACGAAGATATTTTAAAGATTATTATTCTGACAACCGATACGTCATATCCATCAAGGAAGATACGGCGTATCTATGCCTGCATTTCACTAAATACCACGAAGGAAACAAGATCAATACAATGTATCCAGAGAAGACCTATACACCATATTCAAGTTATAGAAGGTGAATAATCTGGAAGATATAAAACGTGGCCCCTACTCTAAGAAACCCTGATACGTCATATCCAAGACTTTGGATACGTCGTATCGACCATATTCTAGACCCTATAAATTGAAAACTCAAAAATGTGTTTTAAGTGTGCTAATTCATATTCTCGATACCTAAACCATAAAAGTTTATTTTTAGAGGAGAAAAAGAGCAGAAGAGGTCGAGCAACGCAATTAATTCCATAGGAGACAATGTGTAATTTCTTATACTTTTGTAATCGTTTAGTTTTTGGTATCATTCATTAACGTGGTTAGTTTACCTTGGCTAAATCATTACTTTTGTATTAATTATGAAGTTTGAAGGCTAATACCTTCAGGTATTAGCCATTATTAGGAAGATCTTAATGTTTGGTTTGTTTATCTCGATTTTTTAATTTATCATTGATTGCTTGTTTATATTTATCAATATACTTGTTTACGTGCTTTAGTATGCGACCTATCATTCAACTGGGTCTAGTACTACCTATTTAATGCGCTGCAACTTCGGTGTTGTTTGGGCGTACGCTAAGAGTCCTGGATAGCTCTCCATATTGCAATTTATATATCTAGATTCATAGGATCACAAATATTAACCTATCCTTGCCTTTAGTTTAGTATGCTTAGTTGAGCCATAAGGTAACCTTGGTATCAGCAAGTACGTTTTTATTCTATTGGTAAGGCCTCGGACAGTGGACTACTAGTATATAAAGAGCCGTTAACCAGTAACTGGGTAAAGTCTCTATGAGCTAAGGTTTACCAAGATCATCATTGCTTTAATCCCTAAGATAGATTATAATCAGCAAATAAGGATGCTTTATGCGGATGCGTTTAATTGTGATAGAATTCCACATTTCTAGGTCTTAGGAAGAAGTAACGCCTTAGTCTTAAGAATGATATGTCGCCTCAAGATAAGTAATCATTACACTAATAAATAAACCAATGTTCTGATTGGATTAATAATGGTTAATACAATTTTCTTATATTTGGCTAGACCGCTCTTTTATCTTCTATTAATTTGCTTACGTGTGTTTTAGTGTCTTGAATTAGTTTTAGTCACCACCAAACCTGTGCCAGTCTTTTAGGCTGAAAACCTCCCTTATCCATTAGATTTAGGATTAACATAGGTTTAGCATAGATTAGACTAACTTAGATTAGAAAAACTAAAGTATTATAATAAATTGAAAGTGATTCTTTCTCTTAGTGATCGACACTCTACTTACCACGAAACTCCCACCGACCAGGTACACTGCCCGTTAACGTGTTGTTTTTGGTTAAGTCGGAAAAATATAAATTTAAAACTTGAATCATAATTTAACACCACACAATGACACATCACTTCCGTTGAAAGGACCGGGGTGCCCAAATTCACCATACTTAACCTCTTCCACCTGTTTGACTTCCTATTAAGAGGACATTCTTTGTCAAGGTGAGGTCCTTTGTAGATTTGACATCCAACTTGGATCGCATGAACATTTTCTTTTAGATTCTTCATATCGTGTCCTAAGTTATCTAGTTTATTTACAATTGCATTAAGTCCATCAGTATTACTGTTGTTGATAACATTCTTGCTTAATGTCCTATCATGCCACTTTTCAGAGTGGTCAGCCATAGTTTGTATTGCCGTTAGAGCTTGAGTTGGTGTCATCCCAGGAATTGGTCCCTGCGAATCAAGCAATTGGCGGTTCATAGTGTTCAACCTTTTATAAAAGAAGTTTACCTTTTGATGGCTGTTTATGTCGTGGGTTGGACACTTATATAGCAAATCATTGTACTGTTCCTAAGCTTAGTATAACGATTTATCGCTTTTTCTTGCTTGAAGTTATGGATGTCTTCATTTCGTTTAGTGGTCTTGGATGATGGACAATACCTTTGGATAAAGGCTATTTTATGGAGGTCTCAAGTGTTGACAGCTTCCGGAGTGAGTCTATCCACCCATCTTTTAGCGGATCTAATAAGAGTGAACGGGAACATACGTAGTAGTACTGTGTCTTGTGATACTCCAGGAATATTAAAAAACCTTATAATGTTGAGGACTCGATCAACATGATCATGGGCATCCTCATTTTTATTCCCTGAGAAGGTGTCTTTCCTCAATTCTCGCATAAATTGACTCTTGATCTCAAAGTTAACATTGCCTCTGATTTCTGGTTTAACCACGCCCAGTGCATGGTTTTCTCATGACAATGCTAAGTATTGTTCCATGGTGAAACTATTGATGTTTACTCCCGTCATAGTTCATACAGAATTTAGAAGTTGGAGAGAGAAATGGAAATAATTACAAGAAATCAAATTAATACTAATTTTTAGCTCCCTGACAACAGCGCTAAAAACTCTTGAGTTTATTCTAGTTTTAAAATATATTATTCAAGTTTGAGTCAATTTATACAAACTTGCTTTCACTCTGACAACAGCATCAATAGTGGCAGAGTAACGTCTGATCATGAGGTATTAATGTAGAGACTGGTAAAATCGTGAGGTACATCCCCAAGACTAAGATGTCATGTAGTTTTAATTGAAAGTGTCAACATTTAAGACATCGTGAGTTTAAGACTTTGTTAATACAAATATTCGCTGCAAAAATATATATTATATTTAATGATCAACATGATCTGATAATAACAAATAAAATGTCATACGACAATAGAGAGGGAGGATTAGCGCAATTAAGTTATTAGTCCGAAAGTTTTGCTTGACGAACGAAAAATCAGCTTAATGTATGAAATATGGCAACTATTAAACACAGTAATGGATCAAGGAGACAAAATATTATCAGAGTTCTGCACTAATACACTGATCCTAATCAAATGATTTCTAAAGTTAACACATGAGTTAAACGTTATAAGCTGTTATATTAAATCATGTAAGACAAAATCATGATTAACCATAGAGCTGAGGAACCGATCTTATTTCCCAAATGGCGAGTCCCACAATCTAGAAAATCTTTCCATTATTAGTGATAGGAAATATTTTGTTCGTACAGCGAAAATCTAGAAAATCTTTCTTTATTAGTGATAAGAAATATTTTGTTCTACAAGAATCTGTTAAACTAGTTTTATTAAGTATAAAACAATATTTTGTATAGATTTAGGGTTAATCACAAAATGAAAAATGCTATCTCAGCTCCACCCACGGATCCACCTAATACAAGGGATGGATCCAGCTTATGGTGGATCTGTGAGTGGCACGGACTAGCTGGCAGGGACATATTTGAATTTGAAAGGCTTGCCTATGAATAGCAACCTTAAGCTTTCATTTTAAACAACTCTTGACAAATATTTTTCACATACATCTTTTATCTCTTATATTGTTTGATCATTATACTTGTTACATAATCTATTACAAGTGATCAATTCATTCCACTCTTTAGTGAAGAACACTTACGAAGACGTCAAGCTTTAAGTGTTAATAGTTTAGTCATGTCCCCGCGTTTGTAATAATTATTCATCTTATATATCTTATGTTGTGTGTTGTGTATATCATATATGTATGATAGGTTAGTATTTAGGCCACAAAAAACATAGTGTGTTAGATTGGTTCCATCTCGAAGTAGAACTTGGTATTTAGCTTAGTATCAGAAAAAGTGTAAGCGACGTGTATAGTTTTCTCCGCCTAAAAGGAGCTTGTTGACATAGTGAATATAACTCTCAAGTTGGGTACTTGGGTAGTGGAGTAGGGCGAAGAGGAGCTTCATAGCCGAACCACTATAAATCATTGTGTCATCGGTTTAATCTTTCTTATCTTTACTTGTTCATATTTAGTATATTACTTATTTACTTATTGCATTGCTATCATATACACTTATGTATATCTTTTAGGTTCACATAAGTCGACAATCTAAGTTTTATTTTAAAACGGTAAAAACTATTCAACCCCCTTCTAGTTTCCATAATTGGTATTAGAAGCCAAGGTCACCTAAGATCTTTAACGTATATTATACATTAAAGCTTGAATCGATCTTTGGATTCGGATAAATATCTAGAAGGGCAATCTATGCAAAGACCACCTCTTTTTGAAAGTGATCATTTTATATATTGAAAAAATAGATTTGAAACTTATGTGAAAGCAAAAGATTTAGATCTTTGGCATATTATCTTGAATGGTGATTTTCTACCGGTTGCTAAAAATAAAGTTACCCAAATTTTAGAAGTTGTTCCTTTTAAAGAACAATTCGACGATCTTAAAAAGAAACTTGCTAAAAATAATGAAGCTAAAATGGTTCTTTATAATGCTTTACCTAAAAAGGAATACGAAATAATTTTATGTTTAAAACGACTAAAGATATTTGGCAATCGTTGTTAATCACACATCAAGGTAATAGCCAAGTAAAGGATAATAAAATTGATCTTCTTGGTCAATAATATGAACAATTTACTATCCTTGAAGAAGAATCTATTGATAGTGGTTTTGCTAGATTTAACCCTATTATTACTAATCTTAAAGCTCTTGATGAAGGTTTCTCTAGCAAGAACTATGTTAGGAAGTTTCTTAGGGCTCTACATCCTTGGTGACCTTAAAATATGTTGACTTATACGGAATTACACTAGTTATCATTAGGCAAGACCCGCATGGACTAAAACTATTATGTTAGAATAGTTTCCATAAAGGGGTGAGGATTTATTTTGTAACATTTCACATAAGGTGTGTATGTGTGTGTTTTTCTCTTCTATCATACACACATCTTTCTCTTTTTCTCTCATCATCAATAATATGGCTTACTTCTTATTTAATCCTCCCCGACCTTCGGATCTTGTTTAGCTAGTGTTTCTTATTATGTACAATTGGTACCAGAACCTAAGGGGAATTCATGTTTATGGTTTGATTATTTCATGATGTTCGTGGTTGTTCTTGCTTATTTTAAGCTTACTAGCTCACGTCTAGGCTAGAATTTAAGTTATTGAATTGAAAAATCTTGTACTTTCTTTCTTCCCTACTTTAGAGCTTATCTAGTCCTTGATTTCGTAGCTTATTTGGCTTATTCGATTGTAATAACTTATTTTTAAGGTTGGGCTCTAGGTAGCGGTTTTGTGTTAGAAGAGAAATGAATTGTACTTGATTTGTTTGGGAGTCAAAAACGTGCATACAAACAAAAGGTATGAAAGTGACGTTTCTGTCCTAGCGATTTGTCATTTTGCGTGGCGATTTGACTTTGTATTGTGGCAGTTTGTGAGATAAAACTAGGTAGCGGTTTGCCTCTTTTTCTCATAGCGGTTTGACTATAAAATTTGTTCTAGTGGTTTTATTATATCTTGGTCCTACCTAAACGAAACTATGTCAAAATCATGACTTGGTAACGGTTTGGCAAGTTATTTTTGGTGGCGATTTGCTTATTTTAGATAAGCAGCGGTTTACGACTAGTAGCAGCGGTTTGATCGTTTGAACTAGCCAGCAATTTGACAGATTTTCAACTAGGTAGCGGTTTGATCCTTGAAAATTACCAGCGGTTTGATATTGTTTAAGGTGGTGGTTTGGTCATCATTTATGGTAGCGGTTTGCTTAATTTATCAGGTAGCGGTTTGATCATGTAGCTGTTTGATCAAACACTGGCAGCGGTTTGCTCATTGTCATGGCAACGGTTTGCCAGCATTCTTGCCAGCGGCTTGTCTGATTTCACTGCGGTTTGTTAATGAAAAACCTAGTTTTGAACTCCTAATTTCCCGAATTTTTTTGGGAATCTAATAACCAAAACAACAAACACCAAAGCAAACACAAAATTTAATCCTAAAATGATCCTTATAAGATTCACTTAAATGACAAACGGCTAAAGATTCAGATTACGATGACAAGTGATCACGAAGTTAATTTGGTATCCCTTATTTGAGATTGAAAATTAAGTTTCACGAAGGCGTCTACTTATTTCATCATTAAGACTTCCTTCTATTTTCTACCCCTTTTCTTTAAACCCAATCTATCGATTGATGACTTGTTTGAATGTATGCAGCTGATGATTGAGACTTGAGTTATCTAGTTTCCAGTAGTCGGGGTGGTTGGTTGAAGATCTGGTTAACTATCACTTAAAGGAGTTACGTCATAGTACTCAATGTCACACGCATATAACGATGTGGATAATTTCAAGAGGTGTTCTAGTTCTTATACTTTTGATGTTAGGTATATGGTACTTAGAGGGTTGCTTTTGCATCGTTCTTTAATCAAAAATTGTGCTAAATTAAGTAACAAGTTTGAGGGATTTTACTTCAGTTTCAAGTTTGGTATATCGGGTTTTCTTCACCATGTAGTCGTAACAAATAGCTGACAGAATACGAGGTTGGTAAGTTAGCCAAAGAGTTTATAGGGTTGAGATGTTATCAGCAATTCTCATGGGATATTATTGTGCTATTCCAAGACAATGGTACTTTACAGTCTAAGCAAAATTCTCAATGTTCTTTAATGATATTCATATACAAGACCTTGATTATACCAAGTTTTCTTGATTCTTGCTTCATCTCCTACTACGGTTTTTGAAGATAAGAAGGTAATGGTTCATTTGGATTTCAATATTTGGGCTTAAGACAAGAACTTCTCGAGTATATGGATGTATACGACAATGATGTTTCTGAGAGTTTGCAACCCTCATGGGCGATAATGTGTACATCCATGACTTAGTTGAACTTGATGTTACCAGGTCAACTCCCAGGGGGAAGTAGTATATAAATGTGTACATCCGGGTATTAGTTGACTTTGATGTTACCATGTCAACTTCCAAGGGAAGTAGTGTATACTACTTTACTTAGTATGGTTTGTGAAGTATACTACATACGTGAGAAGAATTGTTGCTGATTTCTCACATGTAAGCCCGAACGAATATTCACCAAGATCCAATGACAAGAGGTAGTACTACTTGGTGTGGCTTTTCTTTTTCATAATTCCGCTATGCACTTTAATGACATATAGAAGGTGGTTGAAGCAACCTCAAAGTTTCAAAATCTGCTCAATATAGGGATGTTGGTTTGGGGGAAAGCTGATTCAGAAACTTCGCCAAAAAGGAGTCTACGAAGAAAGCTTTTCAAGACATGCTACATGAATTAGGGGGAAGTTAATCCAACTCATGCATACTACAATGGTTCTTGTACAATTAAAGACACTGAAGATCCAAGCTGAGGTAAAAGTTTCAAGACCAGGAGAACTCAGAAGACATCTTCTGTGACAACCATGATTTGAGCAGGTTAGTCAAACCGTTAGTATTGACTTATGTGCCTGTTGCAATATATGGTGTATGTGATTCTGTGTGTTTATATGAGTTTATGTGGGTTATGTGAGGTATTAGTAATCACTCTATTGAGTGTGATCATCTCAATGAGATTGGAATGGTGGTGAAATTGGTTGAGTTCATTTTGTTCACTTTTGAGTGACAAGGAATGATTATTGAGATTTGAGCGTTTCCGTGTTAAATGTGTAAATATTATTACGTATACGTATTTTTGTGTTAGTAATCTAAGATAGGTTTAGATTTTAGGTGATAAGTTAAGAATAACGTAAAAATTCTATTTTAGGAAAGTTAGGTTGAAAATGAAAAGTTAAAAAGTTATTTTTAAAAGTCTAGTGAATTTCGTTTAAGCAAAAAGGTATAGTCAAATTAATTAAGGTTTTTATAAAAATTTAATTAAATACAAGTAGTTATATAATTAATAAATAAAATAAAAATTATAAAAAAAGGAAAAGGGCCATAGTCGGCCGGTTCTGAGAAAAAAAAGGGGAAAAAGAATTTTATTTGGAATCAAATTATAATTGGTAATTATCTAGGACTCCTTATTGTAGGCTATAAATACAAAATAAATCCTAAACCCCCTCCCCCTTACGTTTGACGACCGAACAGGAGAAGAAAAAGAAAAAAAAAATTATGGTTTCTTTGCTAAGGTATTTTCTAATTCTTGTTTAATTCTAGTTAATTTTTAATTAATGTAATCTAGCATGATGGATTAGGGTTTTAAAAATGTAATTTTCGGCAAGGGTTTGGATTAGGGTTTTATGTTTATGAAATTTTATGATGTATAGATCATGTTTGATCATTCGTTTGATTGTTTTCATGATTGGGTTAGTCGGTTAGGGCTTGATCTTTAGATATAGTCGTTTTAATTTACTGCAGAATTTTGGTCAGTCTTGTAGAGGTCATAACTCATTCATAAAAATTCAAATAAACTATTTACAACATACTGGAGATAACCTCGGAGAATCTACTTTGCAGCATAGTTGGTCTCGTGAGTTTTTATGCTCGGGAAGTGAGTCAAAAGGTCGTTACAAAATCAGTGGGTAAAACTGTGACGAATTTCAGTTTTGGTTTTGATTTTTCTAAAAATACTTAGACATCTATTTAGAGGCTCTAAATCACGTGTAAATCAGTTTATATATTGTGTGTGACCTTTGAATTTTTTTCTAAGCATATAATGAGGTCTAAAGTGGTCATCTAGTGTCATACTTTTAGGGGGTCAGATTCTGGACGAATTCTAGACACTTTGGATTAATGAATTTCTAAAGGCTATTTGTAAAAGGGTAATGGATTTGGGAGAGCTATGAGAGGTTCATAGGACATATATGTAGCATGGTGAATTTTGGTTTGAATTATGGAAGTGTTTAAGTGGTACGTTTAGGATGCGTAAGTAAGTATAAAATTTTGCTCAAATCCAGAAAATTTAAAGTGTAGCATTGAAGTGTAAATGGCATATGTAGTAGATGGAAAAGGGTAAATCAAGTATAGAACTATGGTAGATAGCTTAGATATCCATCATCGTTGAGGTTACATCATATTGGGTTGAATTCCTAATTGATGGTAGCTTATTGTGTGCTTAATTGTTTAGATTATCCGTGAAGTGTTTGTGAAGCTTTTGTTGGATTCTTTTAGGAAGCTAAGCATCAGGTGAGTTTTATAGTCCCACTATTTAATGTTTTTACATTTAGGATGGAAATGATGCAAAGAGGTTTTGAAATGTTTTAGTTACTGTGATAAGGTGATTTAAATGATGCATGGTCTATACGTGACTATTGTATGTTATGTGCTACTTGCTTTTATGGTATGAATTGTTGTACTTGAGCGTGATCGTCTCATGGCATTTATGGATTTGATTGGTAGTAAGCGTGATCGTCTTATTACTATGAGTTGTCTGAGTGAGCATGATCGTCTCATTGTTGTTATGTTTTGTGTGAGGATTGAGAGTAAACGTCTCAATGTGGATGGATGTGATTGCATGTTAGCTTGTACGATAGTACATTGTATGTCCGGCTATGTTATGTTTTATTTGTCACAGTAATTGGATTTAAAGGTTTGTTTTGCGTATCTTAAACCTATGACTCTCACCAACCATTGTGTTGACGTTTTTAAGCATCATTTTCAGGTGAGTTTCATGAGATTACTGAGGTTAAGAGAGGTGGCTAGAATGACCGCTAGGATTGCATTGGAGTTCGCTCCTGAGTTTGTTTATGTTTGTTGCATGATTTTGTTGAATGTTATTTGATTTTATTAGGATCGTGAGATATTGTTCTTGTATTGGTGATACCTTTTTTTCATTAATACAAGATGTCGTTCTTTTGGTTTTCGGTATTGTCATGACACATTGTGTCTTTATTACTTAATTATGCATTTAGTGTTTTCTCTATTGTTGACACCATTGTGTTGTGATGATATCCATGATGTTAGGCCTTGTGTTTCCGCCTTGGCGGGGTGTGACATCTTCAGCTTTGAAAAACTTTATTTGTGTTGTATTTGTACTTGATATGAACATTATAAGTAATTTCGTATGTCCACATGTTAGGGGAAGATTGTTAACCTTAAAATATGTTGACTTATACGGAATTACACTAGTTATCATTAGGCAAGACCCGCAGGGACTAAAACTGTTAAGTTAGAATAGTTTCCTTTGTCTTGACCTATATATACCCCCTCCATACTTCTATGTAGGGGTGAGGATTCATTTTGTAACATTTCACATAAGGTGTGTGTTTGTTTCTTTCTTCTATCATACACATATCTTTCCCTTTTTCTCTCATCATCAATAATATGGCTTACTTCTTGTTTAATCCTCCCCGGCCTTCGGATCTTGTTTAGTTAGTGTTTCTTATTATGTACAATCCTAAATGGAGAGCAAAGGTCACAACGATTGAAGAATCAAAAGATTTATCATCACTAGCTCTTGACGAGCTTATCGGTAATCTAAAAGTACATGAAGTAGTCATGGAAAAAGATTCCAAAATCTATAAAGGCAAAAATGAAAGGCATAAGCCCATTGCCTTGAAAGCTAACAAAGAGTCTAGTGATGATGAAACTTTGACATCCGGAAGTGATGACGAGAATATGCTATGGACGTAAGGATCTATAAAAATTTATTTAGAAGAAAGGGTAAATTTGTTAGGCAACCAAGAGAAGAAAATAAGTCATTCCGACAAAGGGATGAGAGGAAAGGGAAGAGTGACCGAAAATGCTTTAGATTCGGTGATCCAAATCATCTCATTGGCGATTGTCTAAAACCATCTCGCAACAATGATCAAAAGGCCTTCGTTCCCTTTCATCTATCGTTTGCGGATACATCGGATAATCTATTGGTTAATGTCGTATGCGGATTCTTAAGGTGGTTGTTTTTAGCTCGTCTGTTCGTTGAGATATCCAACTGCTCGTTGTTGGTTATTTCTAGGGTGTTATCATTAGAACTTGTGTTCTATGTTCCTCCGTTTGGCGTTTTGATTGTTTTCCTTGTCTTTATAAGGTGATGAGACTTTTTGGTTTGGTTCTAAGACCGTGGTCTGGATGGAGTCCTTATGGTTTTTGTTTGGTTTGCAAGAGTTCTTGTCGTGTTGTTTTCAAGTAAAATTTAATATTCTTGGTATTGGAATTTCTTAAGGAATTTTGGAGTCTATTTGCTCTCATGATATTTTTTTGTTGTTGTTGTGTGTCATAAATTTTATTTGAATTAAAGTTTTGTTGTAGTCGATACCATATTGTTTAGGTGTTAAAAACTTCTTAAAAAAAATAAATTATATAAATAAAATGCAACACATTTAAAAAAAATCATCTTTTGATTTCTTTATGAAAACCATAATTAAAATAAGTTTATGAAAATTTTATTTAAATTTATTTTTATACTTTAAAATTATTTGCATTATTAACTAAGGTGATTCTATTGTTTTAAAATGATTGGTATAAGGTTATGAGGGAAAGTTTCCTTGGGTAAAAATTGGTTTTGGTACAAAGGTTCTTAATCTTTTAATTAATGGGTCGTGGTACGTGGTATTATTCGTTGGGGGTGTTTCTAGAAATCGTTGATGTGTTTGTTAGGTCGGAGGTTCGTTCTTCTTGTCGACGTTACATTCGGTTGATTTTTTTTGGAATCGTTGTGATTTTTGGGTCATACACCAATTGGTTTTGTTTATTTTGTGCATGTGAAGTTTGAAGTTTCCTCATGGCGTAGTGCTAGAGTTGATGTTAGGACGTATCTTCTGGGTGGTGCGATTGATAGTAGCGAAGCGAATGGAATTATTCGCGATCCCAAGTTAGAATTAGAGAGTTCTCGTTTTACTTTTGATTTAGTACCTCTTAGTTATGAGAGTGTTGATGTAGTCGTAGGAGAGAATTGGTTGTTGAGACATAAGGCTGAGATGGTATGCCACGAGAAGGTAGTTAAAATGCCTTGGTAATTTGGAGAGTTCTTAAGGTTCGTGGAGAAAACGAACTAAAGAGGATACGAGGTCTCGTAGGAGTACCAAGGAAGATGAGTTGAGATTGTTAGCCTCAATTTTATTGAGTCAATAAAGGAAGCTCGTTCCCGTGTTCAAGACCTCACTTCGGGGGAGATTGTTAGCCTCAATTTTATTGAGTCAATAAAGGAAGCTCGTTCCCGTGTTCAAGACCTCACTTCGGGGGAGATTGTTAGCCTCAATTTATTGAGTCGAACAAGGAAGCTCGGTCACTCTACGATGGAGCTTCGGTCTTTAATTAGTTAATGTTGTAACAGGAAAATATCGGGAATGGGCTCGATAGATAATCTAATTGTTTAGGTTTCGGGTTAATCCCAAAAGCAAAAACCCGAGCCCGGGTCCTAGTTATATATCCCGCGCGTCACATTAAATGTGTAGGGGTATATATATATTTAGATATTTTCTAAAATATCTAAATATATATATAGATATTTTCATTAGAAAATATCTAGTTTTATTTTTCTAAAAATATAATTTTTCTTTTTTCTCTCAACTCTCTCATCTCTCTCTCTCTCTACACGAGCCTCTCTCTCTTCTCTTTTCTTGTTTTCGTGTGGTTCGGGTATGTAAGGTGGAAGTCATTATTCGGGTTTCTACAATTGGTTATCAAATCGCCTCGGGTGGATTTCTGGTTTTTTTGTTGTGATAAGCTTATCGGATTCGGCAGTTTAGTTTAGTTGGGTTCTTTTGTGGCATTCGGTAAGCATTTTAATTCGTGGCTCATTTTGGTGTTGCAAAACGCTTGGATTCGAAAGAGGTGTCAACATGTATCAACCGAACGAGCGAAAAAAAGTTGTACGATCTGAACGAGTGGAAATCGTGTACGATCGTAACGCATATTCTAGCGACAAAAGTGTGGTCGATACGAGCGGACTCAAAACATATCGGATTCGAACGAGTTGGAAATTAGTTTGGATTCGACCGAGTGACCACAATCGCATCGATCGAACGAGAGGACTGAAACAAGCGATTCGACACGAGCGGAAACCTCATCGATCGAACCACGCGGTTCGGAAGCTAGACGATCGAACGAACGGAAACTCAACGATCGAACGGCGGAAAACCTCAGCTGATCCGAAGACAAGCGATCGAATTAACGAGCCGTGATTCGAACGACGCGTAATCGATTATACGAGCGTGATCGAACGAGCGTGATCGAACGAGCGTGATCGAACGAGCGTGATCGAACGAGCGGAACTTTTGATCGAACGAGCAAATTTTTTTTGGACCGAACGAAATTTTTTTAAAATTTTGTGTGACGAAAAGGGTTTCAGTAAAACGGCCATAACTTTTGATCCGTAACTCCGTTTCAGGCCCGTGAGCTCTCAAAACGAAGAGAAAAACGAGACGGATCACGCTTTGTTAAACCATCCTTTGGCCGGGTTATAAGGATTTTTCGAGCAAGGCCCAAAAAAAGCTTGTTTTCTATGAGAAATTGACACTTTTCAGTTTTTTTGGAATTTTTCGCCGCTGATTCCGCATCAAATCATTCACGGTTTTCTATTGATTCTGTAAAATCCCGTTAATTCATTTATCGGTTTTAATCATAGACGTGTAAAATCCCGTGAACGTGAATTGCTTACAAAACCACAACTTCAATCACAATATCCACTTAAGATCCAACAAATCTTTTACACTTCATAATTCACGATAAAATGGAAAAGAAAGATACCTTATCTTGTGTTCGATTCAGAATACAACAAATGCAAACTAATATAAATCATAATCAAAAAGAAAGTTGCATGGTATCTTTTCAACGACTTCATTCACACCTCAAGTGTCTTTCAAACAACGACTTAAAATGGAAGTCGAAACCCGAAAGAGAGGATTTAAACGCGCATTTTGCACACTCTTTGGTCAAATCTAGGAGGACTTTCACGGGCACAATGTTCTTGTACATGGATCAAACTACAAAAGCAACTTTGACAACGAAGAATTTCAAAGAGATGGATCCCATGTCTGGCTTTTAAAGTACACCAGACAAGTGTCAGTATGTTCATCAATCTCGGGGTTTATTTGGCTGATGAATATGTTGAACATGAGACGCATACAAATTCCTACAATACACTCGACTCGCTATTCCAGAATTCCCGTGACACACTGAACAACACATGTAATCTGTTAGAAGACGATTGAGTGAAAGAGCACAACATAAAATGCTGTTATGACAAGCAGGGGTGAATGAAAGGACAAAACCAGACACACAGAGAAATATGCTACGAGTAATGTATTGGATGCTAGTTCAGTTATCATTGCAAGCAATGGACAGAATCAAAAAGCGCAGGATTCAAGCAGCAGACCCAGGGAATGATGCTACATGTTGATGTTGCAAGTATCAGACCCATAAAATGATGAGAGCCAACGGCTGGGGTAACAAACGACTGCTGAAATCAATATCTTTGCTACAGGACAACAGAATACTGAGCAACCTGAATTCAATAATGAAGGAAAGGTTGACCAGAATGCTGAACAATGTCAAGACATATGTCCTTTGCCTGCTAAATTAACTGATGACAAGACACCTGAACTCTCAAATCAATCACTCGAGTCTGAAAATGTTTGTCTCAAAACGACTGTTGCCCAGTGTCAAAAAGATTTTGCAAAACTCGAAGCACATGTATTAATCTTGAATACCTAAATGCAAAACAATGGTTTAAAAATCAGGGGCCAACAGTAGTCAATTTTTAAAAGAGAAAAGTAATGAAGCCAAAGTTAAAAATGACATCGATGTAATTGAAACAATAAACATCGAATTGGAACTTGTGTGGCTAAATTACTCGCAGAGAATGAGCAGTTACATAAAGAAAATGAGCACTTGAAACAGACTTACAAAGATCTTTTTGATTCTATCAAAAGGACACGAGTTGAGTTCTAGACCAAAACCAGAATGACTTTTAATGGAACTAACTGAACAAAATGTTCATATTGGAAACTGTGATTGTACTAGCTCAGATTAAGAAAAAAGGGGTGTTTGCAATTGCAGCATTAAAAAATGAGTTTAAGGAAATTAACAGGATATAGTGTGGAATTACCTAAGTTTACAAACCATCAATCTTGGGAGAAACGGTTGGACAACCACTCTAAAAAACCAATCCGTTGTTAGACAACGGACCTGCTGTTATGTCTGAAAGACCTGAAAATTCAAAACCACCGATGCCTCCAAGTTGTTGTGACCTTACGTCTTGTCTAAACCCAGTCATACACATCATTGCCTTAAGGAGAAGATTATCTGCCCTGCAAAAACCTCATCACATGATGCATGATTGCACAAGTCATCTAGGTATAGCTCAAACGACAATTGTTCTTAATCACTACCTAGGGAAGTCTATAGAAAAAGGCACAAGGACCATTCTGGGATCCCTAGAAATTTTTCTGACTCCAAACATTTTTGTTTGCTCGAATGTCAGAAATTGGTGGTCTTTTAATGGCCAATCATGACGCTTGTGTAATAAAATTTGAAAGAAGTCCAACTCGTGTGCTAAGGTTTCCATCCAATAAGACAACAAACAGAAAACCACCCGTAGGGGCAAATGGGGTTGTCAACGAAACCAAAAAGACAGATCTCCAAAATGGACAGAGGTTTTCAATCAACAAGACTACCACTGTGCCATGATGAGAAAGACAACAAGTCCTAGATTCTTGTCTTAGGTGCCGGCAACCAACGGGTAGAATTCTAAAGATTGTTTGTCTTGATGGGTTCCAACAGGGAAAGACATTCGCCTTCTAAGCACAATTGAAAGGTTGAAAGTGAACCTCCCAAATGGTTCAAATGCAGATTATCCCTACCAATGTGGAAAGCAAACAAGCTCTTAATGTAGTGCGGTACTATCTTATGTACAGGTAATCGTTCAATCCTACAGAGGAAGGACTTAGAGTTGGTTGCGAAAAAGAAAGATATCGGCAGAAATCAGGGCTTACAGGTATTTTGATCTAATGATCTCCGAATATGATGTTTGAAACACAACTGTTCAAGCTCGGGCCGTAAACGATATATTGTGTCTGCTGGAAAATAACACTTCAGGCCCGTTCCTTCAATGTTGATAAATGATGTCTGTTCACATCGTTCAGGCCTCGTCTCTTCATCATAATGATACTTCTGATATAACCGTTCAGAACTCGGAATTCCAAGACACAGCTTGAACCTGTCAAGTTCAAAGCATGGTCCAAATATGTTCCTCTAGACAGTCATAGAACAGACTACATCACGACAAGAGTTGGAAATCATTATTCCACCCTCACATAGCAATGTCTGAGGAAACAGGTAATATATACAGATACAAATTGAAAAAATAGATAAATTCCAAAATTATTCTCTCGACATGGTCTCCTTGGAATTCGATAACATTTACTGTGCTTAGAAATGTCGATTAAACATTGACACGGGTGTGTACAATGAAGTTTCGAGCGAGAGTTTTGCAAATAGTATCAAAACATTGTCTTTTTCTAATTTATTAAATGGGCTTATGTGCAAATGTCAGTACAGTAATCCGGAACTTCAAATAAAGGAAGGTTTATAGTTATCTCCCAACGAGGAAAATTACTCGTTTTGGTCTTGAGTGTTCTTACAAGACCATTCAATTTCTTTAGCTCAGAAAAAAGGATAGTGTTCGTTTCAGTGCGCTTACCCTTCTGTTAGAAGAGAAATCTCTCAACAATCTGGTTTCTTCAAAAAGGTTGAAAACACAATGTTTTCAAGGAATTTCCTCAATGACAATTCATAAATCTTTCAAAATTGTGTGTTCAAGACTCCCACCTCACGCTGTTTTCAAAAATACAAACAATTTTTTAATGTGGGTCCTATTATTGAGGGGGAGTTTTTCGAAAAACAAGTTTTAATGTTTTTGAATACAATCAACAACCGCCATTCTTATGTATTCAAAAACATTATCAAAATGTTCCAAAACACATGCATTGCTTGAACATTTTTCTCCCATCGGATTTTTCAAGACATATTTTAATCACAAGGGTTATTTCCAAAAATACGAAGTGTTTATTATTTAAACTAAGGGGAGAAAATGTAATTAAATAATATGTCTAATCGAACTCAAGTGTTCTAAACAGTAAGAAAAGGTTTGATGGTTCGATCTTATACCCAACAACATCTTATTTCACGAGATTATGAAAGTCATAAGGTGGTTAGGTTAGGAATCCAATCCTTATGAACCAACCAGTAACGGAGGTTTCTACCCAAGGATATCTCCTAAGATTAGAAATAGCCGTCCTTAGGTATGATTGGAGATGAATGTATATGGGATAATGCGACCTAAGATTGAGTTAACATGGAACAATCAACAACAAGGTGTTAGTAATGCGTCTGGGAAAGCATTTGAAGGCGTTGACAGAAGTAAAAAGAAAATGTCTGGTTAAAGGGTTGATGAAAGAAAGCCCTCCACCACAACTAAGGCAGAAAAGAAACCGTGTGGGTCATTACTTATGCATCTGAATCACAAGCTGATTGCTGGTATTGAAAAGACATCTGGACAGTGATGCATTGCACAACCCTTCCAGACCTTTAGGGGTTCTATCAACAGAAATCTTGTCTCATTTGTCAGGGAGATACCCCGTTATCTAGTTGCGACACTCTCATTACCGTGATTGTGTTATTGAATAGGTCGGCTAGTCTGCTCCAGCCTCCTGAGTACTAAAACCAAAATGCACTTAATCGAGTTAGATCCAAGAGCTCAAATCATAATTCGCGTTAGGACACATTTCCATTTCAAACACTTGTATTGAACTCATCCGGTTCACAAGCTGTTATCAAGAGTCCTACGCAATATCATTGTGATATTATGCCTGATACTTTCAGAGTGATACTCTTAGTATTTACTATGCGCTATGGAACTCCTTCCAGTGTTCATCATAAAACGCACTGCGTAGGTGACTTGTCGAGATTCTATATGAATCAAACTTTGTGACAACTGGATATTCGATTGTGGTCCGTAGATGAATTTGACGGTGATGAATTTTGATAAAAAACATGACACTCTCTGATTGTGTTACATAAACTCTTTAACGAAGGTGACAGTCGTTTGATTTTCAAATCAATTTTTCGCGTTTATCACTAACTTAAAATTGACAGGTCAAACGGTGGTGACGAAAATCAATCCCATTCAATGCTCAATCGTCAAAGACAGACGATCTTGAAAGCTAAAAAATTTAAAGACAAAAGACTTCCGCTAACTTGGATTTGTAAGCTTTCAAGATAATGCGAAAAAAGTTATGTGCATGTTGGTCAAAAACAAAAGATCGCAAGGATGGCATCAAGACGATAAAGGAAATGACAAAGGCTTAAATTAAGATCGCCAAATGCAGGAATAGGACAAGCCTACATCATACAACGAAGACAAAGACCAAGTACACTCGAGCATTAAATGGACAAAGGCAATCTCACAATCTCAGGATGAAGTGTCATCAATGAACTCACTTCGGGGGAGTTTGGGAGATTTGGTAGCCTCAATTTGATTGAGTCAATAAAGGAAGTTCGTTCCCAGTTGTTAAAGGAGCCTCATTCGGGGGAGATTGTTAGCCTCAATTTATTGAGTCGAACAAGGAAGCTCGGTCACTCTACGATGGAGCTTCGGTCTTTAATTAGTTAATGTTGTAACAGGAAAATATCGGGAATCGGGCTCGATAGTTAATCTAATATTGTATATGTTTTGGGTTTAATCCCAAAGCAAAACCCGGGCCGGGGGTCTTAGTTAATTATCCGCGGTCAATTACAATGTGTATAGGGGTATATATATATATTTAGATATTTACTAAATATCTAAATATATATATAGATATTTTATTTTACAAAATATCTAGTTTTCTAGTTTTTCATTTTCACAAAATCTATTTTTCTTTTCTCTCTCAACTCTCTCTCTACTCTCTCTCTATTTCGTCTCTCTCTCTCTTCTCTTTGATTCGTGTATCGGGTATCGGGTTATGAAGTGGAAGTATTAATCGGGGTCTACAGAGATTATGTGATATCTTTGTAGTATGTGAGCCCTCTAAAGTGTTCTAAGGGAAGTGTAGGTTTTACCCTGCGTAGAATAGGATTACGTATGGAATTAGTACAAGGAGCGACGCCCAATTTGCAAAGGCTCGTGTTCGTTTTGACGTCTTTTAAAAATGGCAGAGGTTGGAATGATTGCCTCAGGGGTTGCAAGGTGTGGGTTGGTTTACGGCTATGCCTTTTGGGTAAACCAATACACCAGCGGTTTTTTGGAGTTATGAGGGTGTGTGCTATGGCCGTATATAGACAAGCTAGTTAACGTATATATAGACGATATTTTAAACCGACCCGAAGTCTAAGGAGGAGTACGAGTCGCACGTGAAGATGATCGTGGAGTCACTGAAGGAAGAGAAGATGTACGTGAAGTTTTCCAACAATGTGGAAACGGAGCAAAGAGGGAGTTATCTAGATGCGGAAGGAATCAAATGGGTAATGAGCCGATCTTGGCATTGCCGGAAGGAGCAGACAATTTCGTAGTATATTATGATGCGCGAAACAAGGATTTGGAAGCATGCTTGAAAAAGGGAGAAGGTGATTGCTTGTACGTCGCGACAACTGAAGGTTCTTATGAAGGATTGCATGGCTAACGTGGTAGGTTTTGCCTTATAATGCTAGAGGCATTAAGTGAACGAGACATGGAGAGTATCTATACGGATCGATGTCTCCAACACACTTTCAATCGGAAGGATTGAACATGAGGCAAATATGATGGATGGATGTTATTTAGTGAGTTTGATTCCGAGGCCAAGTACCATCTGGGAAAGGAAAATGTATATGTTGTACTATGGAGTAGGAAGAAGGAGTGAAGCCAAGAATGAGTTCGAGATAGATGTACGATGATCCGATCTAGGTTTGAGAAAAGGATGTTGGTGGCATAAGATAAGATGTCTAAAGCAAAGAACGCGTCAACATAAGATGTTGCGTGGCTTGGACCAACGAGTGTGAAAAGATGAAGAGTGGTTCATATTGGTTAGACAAGGTTCAGACCTCCATTTGGAAGAGATGTAAGGACCTTGGCTATTGAAGAGGCGTATACGACAAAGTATTCTATCCATCCTGGAGCGGATACGATGTTGTGTGGTTTTAGGTTAACTAATCGATGGCTGAGTATGAAGAAGGATATAACTAGTTGCGGTAGTAAGTATTTAGCATTATTTGGAAGTGGAAGTTGCTCCGGTCTCATGGAAAGGTCTTCCGGATTGTTGCTAAAACTGATGTTACCCGAGTGGGAAATGGAAAGGATAACTAAGGATATTGTTGTCAAGTTACCAATTTAGTTGTGAGTGGTGGAACGATGCGATTTGGTGTAGTCAATGGACTGACTAGTCACCCATTCCTGCTAAGCTTAGGAAAAGTATTGTAGATTTAGATGGTAATTGAATTATTCTTTTTGTGAGATGAGATTTTCCCTAAAGGTGGGGATTATCATTCAGTATGGATGTGCTTAATTTGAAGCATGGTATGAAAGGAATGTAGGTTACCATTTTATGGCGGAACTTGGAGAGAATGAGTTGAATGGAATGAATTTGGTACAAGAAATAACCAACAAGATAGTGGTAAATACAGGAAAGGCTTGAGGCAGCCAAATTATCGAAAGTGTTAGCTTGGTAGTAGTGGGTGAAATTTGACTTCTGCTGGTTGGTTATGGTGGTGAAGGTCTCACCTTGGAGAGTGTAGTATGTTTGGAATAGGAAAGACAAGTTAGATCCGAGTTAATGTAGGGACCAATTTGAGATCTGTGGATTATTTGGGCCTACAGTTCGGTTGGAATTTCTGTCTTATGAGCATTGAGTATTGGTAAATTAGATTGGGAGGCTGCTGAAAGTTTGAGTAAGCCTGAATTTGCGTAGATTCTTAGATACGGTTGAGCTGTAACATCTTATATCTTACTGTCAAGGACATCGTTCTTGTTTTGATGAGTTGCGAGGTTAAGATATAAAACACGTTGTTACAATAACTTAAGGGTTTTGATAAGTTTTCTCGATGACGAGCGAGGTACATGTAGTGGGATGCTTCTTTTCATTTAGGGTTGTTGTGTTGCTAATTACACCCTTTTTTTTTTAAATGATTTCAATTACAAAAAATTATATTATATTTTCAAATACAATCCATTTCTTTTCGAAAAAACAAAAAAAAAACAATTATTATCCATAAAAAAGACGGAGAATTTGAATTCCACTCGGTATGGGATGGAAATCAATTTACAAAGGGACCTTTTCTTGAGAATTGCATTTCTCCGCTTTCTCAACTCTTTGACTTACCAAACAAGAGAATTCAACACAATTCCATTTCTTTGGCCTCATTTCTTTGTACCAAACATGCCCTAAGAGAATAGAATTTAGAGAAATGGAATTTTATGAGAAATGTATTGAATTACATTGTTTGGTAACACGAGCATAGTTTTAAAAGGCGTGTCATGACGCCGCAAAAGCCTCGTAAAGGCGCGAGGCGTGACATTCACGCCACGCAATAGACCAAGGCTTGGGCTTAAGGCTTGACGTGAGATGAGGAGTGAAAAAACGTGATAAGACGCTATAAAACGTGATGCGTGAAAGCTTTTTTGAATTCAATTTCGATAAAAAATCGTATTTTTATATATAAATGAAAAAGATTACATGCAAAGATAATTTCTTGACTTTATTCCTTGTGTATAACACTTTTTGTAAACTCAATATATTTGTAATATGATATAAATATATAAATTTATAAATACTTTTATATTTTGTGCCGCTTTAAGTCATGTCTTAAAAACGTCATGACTCGCAATGACTCGCAAAGGCGTGAGGCTTGGCCATGCCGCCACGCCACGCCTCACACTATCTATAACCTTGATTACACGAGAGAATTGAAATAAAAAATAATCACGAAATATTTTTCTTCCTTTAAAAAACTACAAATAAATAGCGATTATAATACAATAATTTCACCATCATTTTTTTCGAGTCATGTTACTCGGGTCGGGTTAAGCCTATTCAGACCAGACCCATATTAAGCTTATTCGGGTCGGGTTACCTGGATCAAAAATTTTTATTCGGGTGAACCGAGTAACACGAATGCTAGATAGGGTCGGGTATCGGGTTGAAAAAGTTTTGATAACTCGGGTTCGAGTCGACCCGAATAAAGATTTTGTTAATTTTTTAATATAAATTTTCTATTTAAAAGAGTAAAAAATGGCATTTTTATTGCATTTTACACATATTCGCATTGACCTGAACCCGAATGGAGCCGACCCGAGTTGAACGATCAGAATTGACTCGAACCCGAGTAACTGGAATTTAAATAGGGTCGGGTTCGAGTATGAAATTTTTAGTCTTGACCCGAATTTGACCCGACCGTGATTAAAAAAAATAGAAAAAAAAAACAAAAAAACAAAAAATAAAAATAAAAACTCATTTTTTTCAAATTCTCTACCAAATTTATGAAAATAGGGTGGACAAAAATTACACTACCATTTCTCTCTATTTCTCAACCTAATTCTCTTTAATTCTCTACTTTTTTATTTCTCTCAACCAATCATACTTGAGAAATGAAAATAAAATTATTTATCTTCATTTCTCCCTACCAAACACACGCTCGAAGTGTCAAGCAAATAACACCAAGGCCATAAATAGTCTACTAATAGTTTGGGGTAAAAACTGAATAGGTTTTTATTGCTATTCGTACTTGGCTTTCAATGTATAAGTGATCACAAAAGTCAAAGCTCGCGTACATTTACTCATCTTTTAAACGATCATGAGATCCACAATATATGTTGTAGATCGTAACAAAGACACATTTGGTTTACCTATTGAGTATCTAAATGAGTCGGCATATTGCTCGCGCGTTGCGACGGGAGCTAACCTAATGTCGAAAGATATATTTAGCTTCGATAATAGTGTGTTTTTGGTATTTTGGTATGTTTTTTTTACTTTGGGTCAAATTTACGTATGTCATGTTTTTTCCCCTATTTATATTAAAGTTAAACATTTTTTTATAAAATTGTGCGTATTTCAGAAGTATTGCAATATCTTTTAGCTGGTATTTTTTTATCTGAATGAATCGGTAGATATGTGTTATATATTTGATAAATAAAGTTTATTATATAAATTTTGTAAAGATTTTTTTTTTCTAATATGTGCCGGTGATTTTTTATTTTTTATTTACTTTGGGCCAGGCTAATGGGTTACACACTGTTGGGCTAATGGTTTTACACAGTGATTGTGGCACTGTTTTTGGCATGTTGCGTGATGCCTTTTGATATATCGTATAATAGTTAAAACTTAAAAACGTGTCTTGCTCGTTAAAAGTCATACTTGGGGTGTGTTTGGCAAGAAGCAAAATGGAGCATTTTGGAGCGGTAAGCGGTTTGGTTGAAAAGCTTGTTTGACAACAAATCAATAAGCGTTTGAATAATGTCTAACCACTCCATTCTCAAATGCTATTTGAAGAAGCATTTCAGAACTGCTAGGAGCAGTTTGTTGTAAAATTACATTTATACCTTCAAATTTAAAATTTATAATTTCTTTAATTGAGTTATATGTCTTTTTTCGTAATTTTACACTTTGCTTACAGCTTACAGCTACGTTACCAAACATCTTTTTTAAACAAACAACTACTACTTATTCCTCCTGCTTATTGCTTACTGCTCCTGCTTACTTACTGCTACGTGTCGCCAAACATACCCTTGGTCGCATGTATGATTAAGATCACACCCGATTTTTATGGATATTGTATCTTTTGCAGTAGTTTTTCTTCGATGGTTCATGGTTGGCTTACTCGTCAGCCCGATTTAGTTCTAGGTTTCTTAATTGCTCTAACCCATTATTGACTCCAAATTTTAGGCCCGATTCAGCTTCATGGTCCCAACTATCAACTATACGGCCGGTCTATAAAAGTTAAATGAGCTACTGTATAATACTAGCCGGTACCCGCGTAATGCGGCGGCGGATACCCGATAACTAAATATAGTGGCGAGCAAACGTTATTCATTTATATGTTTTTCTAACATAAATTTATAAAATAATGATAAATTTTAATTAAAATAACTATTAACGATGCAACTATTTCACATCCAAATAACATAAGTTTCAAATTAAAGAGAGTAACATAAGTAGTTAAATACATAAATTAAAGATAAACGTCAATACAAATGAAATGTAATAGACATTAAAAAAGATAACTCGTTAACAGTATATTAATCGACTAAAATAATTAAGAACCTAATTGTTTACAAAAAAAAATTTTTTACCTTAACGATTGATGAAGATTTGACTTATCAAATTATGTAAGTCATAATGTTAGAACCCATTGAAGTTATAAATTTTTAGATTAAAAATTTGAAATGAATTATCAATGTCAATCATGTATATATATAATTCACAAATCAACTTTTTTTATATAAAGCAGTAGAGATACATACTATTAAATAAACGGTTTCAACATTAAATGTTTGCAACCATCTTGACCTTCAACATTAACTTAAAGACCATGATTATGGTCATATAACCACTATGAATTCATGGAGGAGGTTATGAGATTAATTGTCCGATTAATGCTCATAACTCCTTTTGACAAAGAGTTACAAACTCTTTTAAATGAGCTATTATTAACAAGAAATGTTTTGGTCCTTAAAAATTTTAAGACTTTTAAAATATAATCACACGGGTACCCGCCGTTGCAACGGCGACGGGTACCCTATGACTATATTTTGCGACGAACAAATGTTATTCGGTTAAACGTTTTTCTAACAACAATTGTCAAAAAATTAGATCTACAAAATAAAGTCTATAGATCTATAAAAGAATTATAAAAACCAAAGTGCATAACATTTATGTACAAAATAATTAAATACTCAAATTGTAAAATATAAATCAACATGACTAACAAACTATGTTTATTTTGTATAAATCGTTAACTTGGATTTTATAATTTCATAGTACAAAAGTTAAGAATCATTTGAACTTTTATTAAAGCTACATCAATATCTAATAACGTTATAGGTTCATTGGTATTTAAATAAATCAATCAAAAGAAATGAAAAAAAGAACAAAAACAGTTGGAAATAATCAATTAAATGTGCTACTCTCAATAAAATTTCTTTTTTCTTTAAGTTCGTCTTCTCCGCTGAAGTCACCCCAACCAGTCAACCACAAATTATGACAGACAGCGGATAATTATATTCGCATCAAAAATCAATTTCGAAAGCAAAAGTAAGTTTCTATCATACGAAATCATCACAAAACCTCTCTATAACATAAATTTGATTCAAAATTTTGATGCCCCTACTTTTTTATGCCTTGGGCCATCGCTCACCTCACCCACCCCTAAGGCCGACCTCCCGTGAATAGCAACATTAGCAATGGAAGCGGCCAAAAGCAAACACGAGGGTATGATTATGAAAGATAATAAGCAAACTGGGCTTAGTCCTTTTACACATGGCATCCATGCTTCACCATCAAAAAGATATCAAGCCGCTCAAAATATTCATATAGATCTAACAAAAAGTACATTAGACATGGGAATATTCATATGGATATGCCAAAACCGCTAAAAATCACCAAAAAACACACCGAAATCACCTAGCGCACTAAAACCACCTAGTCCACCAAAGCCATGATCATTAGCTTGGCAGACGGCGGAGACAATGGCGGCGGTAGCGGCTGACGACACATGATGTTGGCAAAGGTGGCGGCAGAACTAAACGGTAGTGGCAGCAAAATCTGATATGTGAGACGGCGGAATTTGGTGGTTTGAAGAAAGAGAGAGAAAGGTGTTTGTGTTTTTAAGAAAGATAAAATAGAGAGATGAAAATTATGTAATGAATTTTGTTAGCGTGTTAGGTATTTATACTCAACTAGCAGGGTACCCGCGCGTTGCAGCGGCGGGTACCCTGCAATCATGATTTCCGACGAACGATTTTTTCGATCATCATTTTTTGTTACAATAGCTTTACAAATAGCTAGATTTTTATGTTGGATAACTTTATGTATGAGACTATGAGCAACATATTTCATATAATAATAGCAAATATTATAGCGTTGCTAGTATCAAAGCAGTTGTCGTGGTGAGAAATGATAAGCTGATGTGTTTTGTTATGTATTATGCATAAAAAATCGCGTTTTGAAGTATGTTTGATTCTCCAAAACTATGTTTTAGATACACGTGACATTCACATTTTTCGTTTCCGTTTAATACACCTTATTTTTTATATTTTGCGTTTCCAAAATTAAATAATCAAAACGGGACAATGTAAATCATAAATGTTTTTCGAGTCATACTGTCGTATAATGATTGTAATTATAAAAAGTGTTCTTAAACATAAGATGTTTAATGTTAATTAATTGTTGTAACAGTAATCAGTACAATGATCAATTTCTGCGTTCATTGTTTGAAAAGTCTAAGACACTGGTTTGGCTTGCGGGTTTGACAAATGCTTAGAAGAAAGATTTTCTGGTATTAATGATTAATAGTTTGTTTGGTTTGTACCATGTATTATATTAATTGTACTTTGGAGTAATGAGGTATTTTAATAATAGCATTAATTATAACATTAATTATATGTGTGCATTGATGCATTAAATAGTTGTATACATAGCATTAAAACTTGTACTCTATTACTTAGAAACTATATAAGTTTTGTGCATCCAAGGATTGTACCATAAGCTTTATGGCATGTGTTACTTAAAATCAAGTTGCATTTAAGGATTATACCATACGCTTAATAAGTTGTATTACTTAAAAAAATTTGTGCATTAATGAAGAGAGATGGATGTTTTTGTTTTATAAGTAGTATAAATGAGTATTTGAGTTTGTGGTTTACACTTAAATGATGTTTAATTGATCGTTACAAATGGATCACATGAATGCATTTAAATGGATTGTTACAAAATAAGCCTGTTATGAAATGAAGTGCATGAAGACACTTTAATTTTCAGTTAGGAGGCTTTAAATGGCCCTTTTTTAAAGGCTTTTAATGTTGGTTGTATGCATGAACTTTCACAAAGAAGTAATCTTTTTTACTTAAAATTTTAAGACTTCTAAAAATAGAATGGGCTAAATGCTTTATAAAGTAGTAGAGATAGCAATTAGAGTAAACTACATTTTTGGTCCTCGTGGTTTGCCGAGTCTTTCACTTTTGGTCCATTTTTCAAAAAACTTACGGATCTTCTCCAAAGTCCGACGACCCGTTTCACTTTCAGTCCAATTTCTCATTGGCTATTAGTTTGACCAGTTAAGACATGTGAAATGACTAAGACACCCTCCACTTCATTCTTTTCTTTTCCATTATAAATTTTCTTTTGATTAATTATTGTTTATACCAAACTTAGTCACCACTTTCCATATCACACACCCTACTCCTCTTTCTATAAAGATTTAGAAACTTAGAAGATGCACAAACACCACACTTTTTATCACGAAGATAAAGTAGGATAGCCAAGAACTTAAAACTAAAATGCCCACCAGCACCAAATAAAGCACTTTAACACATCAAATATCAACACATCAGACCATATGCTCCTTACTTCAAAATCCAAACAATCAACATATAGAAGATTTTGACCATCTGATCCAAACATAGATCGTCACATACACAGGTCACCACTTTCCAACTTCTCTTTCAATAATAGATCGACACATACACATGCAGCAACAAGCAGAACGGGTTTTTTATTTGTTAACGGTGTTTTTTTTTATTTAATTTGGTGGGTGATGATAATGATTTAGGGTGCTTGAAGTTTATTTTAGTTTGTGATGATAAAGAATAGAAACAAAAGATCTAAAATAGTATGTTAGGTGTGTGTTTGTCATTCAGGGTTCTTAATTTTTTGTAAAATTTAGGGATCTTTGTGTTCTTTTTAATTGAAGGAATATGGGGATCTTTGATAACTTATGGTTTTACTTTGAGGTGGTGGCCGACGGTTTGGTGGTTGGGGTGGTGATTGGGTGGCAGTGGTGGGCCCTAGTGACGTTAGGTGGTGTGTTTCGTAATTGGTAAGCGGTTGGTATGGTGTTTGGTGGCGCTTTAGTGATTGATGGCGAGATTCCAGTGGCATGGAGTGGCCGGTGACAGTTTGAGACTTGAGAGTGAAAGGAGGAGTAAGACGGAGAGGGAGATAAGTGTGTTTTTATTTGAGTAACAAGAGAAGTGTCAGCCAATGTATTGGAGTTAGTAGGTGGAAATGAAATTTTTATTAATAAAATACATAAAAGACACATATACCCTCATATTTAACGGTCAATATAAGTCAAACTGACGGCATTTGACAAATTGGACTGAAAGTGAAACGAGTCGTCAGACTTTGGAGAAGATCCGTAAGTTTTCTGAAAAATGGACAAAAAGTGAAACATCCGGCAAACCACGAGGACCAAAAATGTAGTTTACTCTAGCAATTAGCTGTTAACTTTTGTAGCCTTTCTTCTCAAGATGACATAAAGTAAGGGTATCTTTGGCGAAATTAACTGTTGCGAAAACTCGAGATGCAGTTGCAGATGGAAATGGAAGAGGAGTGGGTTTACTCGCCCTGAAAGATTATTTTTATAAGACACTTGAAATAACATTTGATTTTAAAATATTATTTTTTTAAAATCTCTAATAAATCATGTCTGTCAAACAAAGCTTATATTTTCAAACTAATAAACTTAATATTCTCAGTCTTGTGAGTCAAACATACCTAAAGACTATTATATCTATAGTTTTCTAATATATGAGTTAAATTACATGGTTTTTGGTTATTGACACGTTATCACAAGATGAGATTCTTAGATTTAATTATATTTATATTATATCTACCCTCTTTTGTAAAGGAGAGCATATTTTTATGTGACTATTATAGACAC
>BQNB010046872.1:1240-16255 GCA_026074375.1 Tanacetum coccineum
TGATTAGCTATGGCTACGTACTATGAGTCAATATTAGGATAATCAAGAAACAATCTAAGAATGATAGCCCAAATGCCTCCTGACACAAGCCTCAACCCTAGCAATCCTCATACGATCATCAAATCTGAAACGCCGAATCTATCTCAACTCCCTCTGCACATGTAACTCCCTATGGTGAGATTGGGTAACTCTTTGACTCGTAACATCCACAATGTCTCTGAGTCTCCTATTATCCCGCTCTAGCTCACGAATCCTCCCTAACATATCAGCACTCTGTTGTCCTATCGCTACGATCCTGTATCCTTGATCCCTCTGGACACTCTCAATAGCCTAAACACGGTCAACTGGGATCGCAACAGTGTGATCATGAAACCTCTGAACCAAATCTCCTAATGTCTCATACACAACCTCTACAGCTCCCTCCTGAGCAGACTTAGAGGTATCATCAGCTATCACTAGATGAGTAACTCTATCAACTCTAACCTCAATCGAACCTCTCGCATTGGCCTCAATCTCCTCTTGATCAATAGCCTCAACTACAACTCTAGTATCAATCCCTCTAGCACTAAGAGCATTCACATAGGCAACACACTCGTCAATCTCTGCCTGAATCTCGGGTTCAATATCAATCCCTAAATCAGTCCCTCTAGACCTAGACTGCTCAAAACACTCATCCTCAGCGTCAACTCCCAATCCAGTCTCTCTAGGAACATACGGCTCCAAACTATGCTCCAAACAACCCTCTAAATCTATCGCTGACTTAGGACTCCTAATCCTCTTAGGTAATGGTAAAGGATCAGCACGTGCAGAAGATAATGCTCCAGGTATAGGTGAAGATAACAGTACAGATGCATTGAGGGATCTACTCCTCTTACGAGAAGGGCTCACAGAAGAAGAATCATGAGATGGTCTCTCAGAAATAGCAGCAGATGAACGATGAACACTCGGTACTAATGAACATAATCGATGACTAGATCTCGCACACGATGGTGATGCTGGTAATGAATGATCAGAAGATGAACGACTAGATGCAGAATCAAATAAATCATATGTAGAAGAATATAATGAATTCTCTGATGATGAACTCAATGATGAACTCGATGATGAATCATCCAAAGAAAAATGATCTGAAGAAGAGTAATCAACTGAATGTCTCACAGCAAGACGATGAGTAGGTAATGGTCTAACCCTCTTCCTTACAGTCATCATGTGTACCAGCCCATTAAGATGGTAGCGGTACGGTCAACCATGAGGGATAGGTTGTCCCAGTGTAAGAATCATGACTCGACGTCGAAGTGCACCAGATGCAACAGGTGACCTCTGAGTAAAAAGGGCAGTCTTAGTGAATGGTGTACCATGGGTAGGTGATGGTGGTGTATCAGGTATATTACTGTCTAAAGAATCATCGGTCGATGAAAGAAATGGTGAAGTAGCTGGTAGTGGTGGTATATGACCTAATAACGGATCCTCAAATGGATCAGACTCCGTATTAGATGCGGGTGAGTAATCAGGTGATGCGGGTGTATAATCAGGTGATGGTGGTAGAGTAGGTGAAATACTAGGTATTGGTGTGATATCAACATGGGTAGTGGGTGGAGTCATAGAAAGTGTAGTGTCAAGAATAGTTGTAGGGATAGTACCAAACAAGATACCTCGTCCAACAGATGTCCCCACGCTATCCTTTGATGAATCCGAAGAGGCTGAGATGACAGAAATAGCCATGACTTGCACAAGCAAAAGTTTATATAAATATCCTTTATACCAACCATGCATGATGCGGGAAAGAATGAACAAATGGGTAAGTGAACGAATGAATGAATGAATAGACCATCAAATGTAGTACCGCGAAAAGGAATGCAATATAATTATAGTAATATTAGTTATATTTAATATTTAATTACATAGTACATATACATATTACTTATACGTAAGATCACGTAAGGCACATATAATCACGTAGGATCACATACTGGTTATAGACCAGACCTAGTTTATACTACCTGGTTCTCTATAACCTTGGCTCTTGATACTAATCTGTCACACCCCCAAATAGGATCTCGTCCGATTTAGTGTCCGGGGGCGTGACGTCACTGATATCAAATAACACCTCTAAATAGGGGTCTCAGCAAAAAAACAAAAAAAAAAGCAGAATATAGGTTTAAGAGTAATTATTCTAGATCAATAGCAAAATAATATAATGAAACGGGCATAAAAGAAAAAGTCGTTTAAAATCGATACATTGGATTTAGTAAATTGTTTGTTACAAAAGCCCGAAGCTTCACTTGTTTACTTGTTCAAAATACAAAGATTCTAAGCCCATAACAAATATACCAAAATTAGTGCAACAAATAAATCTTTAAATGCTGACCTTCCAAAAAACATATAATCACTAATAATGTAACCCTTGCAAAACCTCGTGCCTTATTACCTCCCTAAAAACAATGCATTAAAACGTCAACATAATGATGGTGAATTCATAGGTTTGTAAATGTATAAATGTAAACTGCAAGATTCCTCAAGATAATGCACAAGATGCAAAACATCATAAAATATAATCACGTTTTCCTAAGCTCATGACACTAAAGCTCGACATCTATGAATTACAATATAAATTGCCAACATTGCCCATGATGATGTTCTAACCCGCAACATCCTATGTCCGATATGGTATACGTTTGTTTGTCCAGTGATAGCTAATCACCCGAACAAGGATGTCAATCCTAATAGATCTATTTATAATATTCGCACTCACAACAAGTAATTGACAGTTCATGATAATGGGCTCAGATGGGTTATCGATACTTAGGCAAAACACGTAATCATGATGTAAAAATGTCCACTTGTAAATCATTATAAATGTAAAACGTAGGGCTATGAACTCACCTTAAGCAAATAGTAATATTATCAATGGAAAAGTAAGCATGAAAAATGATGCACAGTAAAACTCTAAACTAGTAAACAACCGCCATCATAAATATACCGCCACCGGAAATAAGTAATAAATTCTTTCAATAAAATGGAAAATTAAGATGAATAATAGCAAAATGGCATAATATTCTAGAATCCCCCTATATTCACCAGTCACCATCAACAGCCGTTACACCAGTTGCTTTTATGTTTTTACAACAAGTTTAAAAAAAAAACGATGGATTTCCCATCGAAAAGTAGATTATTTATTTTAACGTTATCAAAAAGTTCCACAATATTAACGAGTATACCTAGTTTATCGACTAATAGCTACTTCGTCATGGATCCTAAAAATACGAGTCCGTGGTTTCTGAAAACTAGAAGTTATGTACTTTAAAAAGTTAGTTTATTATTTCAACCAACTCGGACATTAACTGCCTTGAAAACAGTGCCCAAGTAGGCTGCGTAGAAGTATTTCCTGTTTTCCAAACAAGAAAACAGCAAAAAATTTCAGGTTATTTCAACATGCAATAGATGCGAGGTCAATGTTTTGGTGGACAATAACTTTTTCAAATCTACACCTTTTTTAGTGATTCTAGGGGCTGTGGAAAGCTACCATCCCGACTACAATAACCTAAACTATCACAGAATCTAATTCTAACATTAAAGGCCTCGAATTCCAGCTCAAAGTATGCTGGTCGCGACTTTTCATTCTTTTTGGCAGCCTTACATGAAATTATGTAGATTTTCATTTAGTCGTATCTTGCTCATCCGACGTCCGTTTTTAGTGATTAAAATTGCTAATTTCATGTCATAGTATCCTCTACAAGTCCCACTACTGCCCCGACCCCCAAACCTAGCCTAGAGTGGTCATGGTTAGTCTCAATGTTACCCATTTTCAATTTTTATCATTTTTCCACATCCTTTGATTTTAATAATTAAGCTACGAGATTATTACCGTTGGGTCTAGGTTTTGAACATAACATCTAGGTGACCTTAGAATGAAGTTTAGTAACAAGGTCTTAATTGAAAAATCCATTTTAAGTTGGTTTTTATAAAAAAAAGTGCATACATCAGAATAGTTGCATCTTTTCATTCTTGTTTTAAGTATTGATCATTGGCATTGAGTGAGATAAGATGATTCTATATGATGTGAAGAGTGTAAAGTAATTAATGAATAAGTTGTGGTATAAGCAATCTTTTAAGAAGGAGATGAAATGAAATAAAAACCGTCATAAATCAACTTATGAAAATCCTAGCATATCAATACCAAAGCTTCCAAAATAACTAATGACCCCAAAACCTTGCACCCACAAATCTTTTTGCTCGCTATTTTATGGATAGAGAAGAGAGAGAAAGAGTTGGGTAAGCTTTTGTTTATTGTTGTATGATAAATGAAGGTGAATTAGATGTTATTTATAGAAAATTTGAAGAGCTAAACTATTAATTCTTCCTATAAGTTTTGTTAAGTGGTAACAAGTAGGTTATGAAATGAGCTCTCGAAAGGGACCAAGGCATGCATGAGATGAGTGTTTTAGGCTACAAGATCGTGATTTTAAGAGGGTGTAAGGAAAGTTGGAAAATTGGTTCCATGACTCATTACAACCTGCTATAAATATCAAGTAGGTATATATGTAAATAAGTAGTGATTGTATATAAATAATATAATGTCTAGATTTATTTTATAGTATATAAGGAAAGAAATGATTAATTTAGACAGTGTATAAGTATTGTGGGTATTGGTAAAGGTGGTATAGTTCACATGCATGCATGAAAGATCAAAACGCAAATCGCGAGCGTTTTACGTAACACATAAAAAATAAAGTACCAGAAGTTATAAATTATCTTCGTAATAATTGTATAACACTTGATTGACGTAAACTTTACTTGTTTGATGTCCGTTTACGTTAAATGTTGATTTTTAGTTTACGCGATTTAACTTAACGATTAAAATTAAAAGCAAACGCGCAAAACCCTAAAAATAAATAATAGAAAATATTGGGTCGTAAATGACCTGAAAATACGAATTGTTGCAATATCTCAAGTACAAAGCATAAAGAACGGCCTCTAAGTGTACGTTTAAATATAAACACCGTTGCATAAATTCAAAATATTAATAAGTTTTACATTGATCAAATTTAAAAGATTCAAAAGTTAAAATGCGAATGCTTAAATAAGTTCAACAACGTATATTTGAAGACATAGATAAAATTCTTGGTAAACCTGATCCCAGCAAATAGACTTCGCATAAGTCAGCAACAACGATCCATGCTAAGCACCTAAGAAAAACAGCTTAAACACAACGATAAAGTTGGGTGAATTCATAGGATTAGTTCAAACGTAATTACAGGGACCAAAGATTATCAAAACGTATGCGACAGATTATAAGGAGGATACAACTTCACATAACAGAGGCCTTTACTTGCCCTAAACACATGACACCAAAGCTATAACTTGAAAGATAACATTTTACACTGCTATATAAGGCTTTGCCTTCATGTGTCCAACGCAAAACCAACCTAACAAGTTTAGACATGACATATATCCTTTAGTACTTGGTGCAGAACTCGAATAGTAAGTGCTTCGTTAATTTTATTACCGCGTAATAGGGGAAAATTATTTCTAATAGATCTATTTATTCACTAGCGGCTCACTTTAACCAGCGCACTCAGAGGTTATTAACAGTTCATGATAAGTTGGGCAATAGTGGTCTAAACGCTACTTTGGCAACCCAAAAATCAGGGGATTTCCCCCCCCCCCCCCTCACGGTATAGTACTTGTGCAAGTTCAAAAGCATCCAATTTTTCTTCTCACCCTAAGTTATAAAACAATTATCAAAAAATTAAAATGGGGCTATGAACTCACATTGATTGATGAATCAAAGAAGAATAGTCTAGAATAAAATCACACGATAACGAACTAAACGAACGACGGTTCGAAAGACAACTAAAGAAATGAAGGATTGGTTTAAAATATGCGAAGTAATGTAGAATTGGCTGAAAATGGATAAGGATTTACTTGGTACTTTTGTTAAATATATTTCTAAAAAATTAGTGTTGTGATCGTATATTAAAATAAAATGTTTCGTAAGTAAAACGAATAATAATATATGTAATATTAATATTAACACACACCTATATGTCTAAGTAAAAATATATATTTATATACATTTATAAACATATAGTATTGGTTTTGCACTTTAATAATTTCTCGTGGTACTTAATTTTATCTATACATACATATAGTATTATATATTAGTATAGAATATATAATAAATATAGTATATATATATATATATATATATATATATATATATATATATATATATATAGTAATAATTGCTTAATACATATATATAATATATGACCAAAATATCAAATGAGAAGAGAGAGTAAGTATTTCGTAAGGTTTATAAAGATTACTTTTAACCAAATCAATTTCAAAAACCTTCCCGGGTCGTTTCCCGACGAGGCGTGAATTGAAAATCGAGGTTAAGTTCGTGATCGCATGTTTGAATGATTCAATGATTTTTTTTATTCTAATTTTATTTCTATAAATAAGTTGCAAAAACAAGTAAAAGCAAGCCTAAAACGAAAGAAATTAAAGATTTAAACCAAAAACGATAACGGGAATTAAAAACGCGACTCTAAAACCTAAATTAACTAATTTAAACCCTACTAAAGCAAATTTAATTTTTAAAGGTTCTAAATGATAAAAGAAAATTTAGAAAAAAGAATTATATTTTTTAGACTTTTATTTTATTTATTATGAATTAAAAACTGATTTAATCTAAAAAATTAATTAAAAATAATAAAGTAATTTTGAAAATTATGAAAAATTCAGAAAAAATGCTTAAGACAATACTAATCCTATGAAAAATAAAATGGAACTACCAGCTTAATGGAATAAGCTGAAAATAAGCCGAAAGGGGCTTATAGCTTAAACTGATAAAATGGGGTTAAGAAATAAATGTGGTAACATGTCAAAAAAATGAAAAAGAACCCCAGGGCAGTTGTGTTGAGTTGTGGTTTGTTAAGGTGTTGGCTTATGAAAGGAGAGGTCACAGGATACTACCCTTAGTGGCCTTCTCTTTTTTTTAAAACAATTTTTTTATTTTTTATTTTTAAAAAGCTGAAATATGAAGCAAAAATAACAATCATTAAAAAGAAGAGTTTTTTACAAAACCAAAAAAAGAGCTAGAAATAACATATAAAATGACATAATTTTGTTTTTAAGCTAAGATATAACTAGCTAAAACTATTTGGACTAAAGGACTCAAAAAGCAAATAAGAAAACAAATAAGCTAAAGAAAGACCTAGACTAATACCTAATAAGCACTTAGGACGGGAATTAAGCAAAAAAAATAAGCTTAAAAGTACTAAAATCCTTAAGACATTTAACTAAAAAAAGGACTTAAAAAATGACGTTTGACAGACATTTAAGCTAAGATGAAAGCTAAATCAGCCAAAGGAACAAGCTGAATAACCTAAAGCAGTTTAAGACCTCTATTCTAAGAACACAAATAAGCAGTAATTAAGCAAAAGGAAAAAAGAAAATAAGCTAGGAAAAGACTTTAAAGAAAGAGACAGACTACACTAGTTGGTTTTGGCTTTTGAAAATAAAGGACAGATTTCAACTTGAATTTTCAGACTCAATAAGCTAAATTCAAAGCTAAAAATTAAAAACAGTCTTAGGACTAAGCTCAATAATCTTAAATAAGTAAAAATTAAGAAAATTGACTAAAAATTAAAGCTAGAAAAAGGACCTAAATTGATCTGCACATTAAGACTTTTAAGAACAAGGAAACACTACTAGAATGATTATGGCTAAAATGCTTAACATGCAATTTCCAAGGTAACCAACTCAAAACAGATTCATATTGAGACTAACTAAGCTACATTAGATCAATAAAACTACTACTCAAATGCATTTTTAAAGAACTTAATGAATAACCTATTTGAATCAACACATAAACTAGTAGACATGGAACTTTGATAAAACTAACTTCAATACTTAATAAAACTTATTTTAAACTTGTTAAAACTTATGTTAAGGCTAAATTAGAGCTAATGAAGACTGAATTGAGGCTAAACACAACATACACTAGCATTTACTATATCAATATTGCTTGACCCAAACACCCCTTAAAAAATGAGAAAATCTAATTAAAGGCTAAAACATACTTCAATAAGCTATAAAATGATGAAACACTAATTATAAAGCGATATAATGTTAGATTAAGTAAAAATCTAATGGGAAATAAGCAAATTTATATAAGCAGTTTTAACTTAAATCTAACAGCATTAACTAGAAACTTAAATTAAACTATTTCTAAGCTAAAACTAAGCTAAAACTAAGCAAACTAAGCATGATTAAGAAATAATAAGCAAATAATAAGCAAGCAATAAGAACTAAATGAGCATAATAAATAAAAAAATCACTAGGGAAATAATGCTTAAAAATGAGAAAAGTGAAACTCACTTGATCCTTTGCACAAAACAAGGATAACACATGCTCAAAAGTGCTTATCAACAAGCTCTAGCAGAAGCTAGTACAAACCCATAAGCCCTTCCATGTTATGATTATCTTCCATAAAAGCTTAAGACAGATTTTTTTGGTTAAAAACAAGCTAGTAAAACCTTATAAGCCCTTCCAAATCCGGCTTATCTTCCATTAAAGCTTTTGAGTGGTTTTTGAGTAAAAATAACTTAAACACTATAAGCTATGGAAAAGCTTATTTTGCTTAAGTAAACAGCTTAAGTAAAAAAGAACAAGTGTTTAAGAGAGCTTAACAAACATTTTTAAAACATAAACTTCATTAACATTAAAACAGAATTTAACATAAAAACATAAATTTCATTAACACTTAAAAAAACATTACAAGACTTTAAATAAAGTTACAATAAGCTAATATAAACTAATTTAAGCTAAAAATTACAATAAAAGATAGATGTCCTAAATTCTGCCCTAATGGCCACAATTTATAGACGAATGAGAAGGTTCTAGGTCTTGGTGTGCTTCTTGTGCTTATTGTGTGAGAGGGTTTGAGAGTGCACCCCAAGCCTTCAATACCAGCCCTTGATATCTCATTTGTGCTTCATTGTGCTTCATCTCATCCCTTGATTGATCTTGTCCAATAAAACTTCATAGGATTGCCATCATGGATCGTCTTCTTATGGGGGTGGGGTTTAGTGGATTTTGTCTGGTGGCAGAGAAAAAGAGGGAAAGAGACGGGTGAATAGTGATGGATTTGGCGGGTTTTATTTATAAAGGTTTAACGGGTGTTAGTGGTAAAAGGTAACGGGGTTAGTGATAAGGACTAATGGTGTAATGGATAGGGACTAACTGTGTTAGTCCCCAAGGACTAACGGTGTAATGGAGTAGGGTTTAATGGGTTATAGGCTAATGGTTTGTTTGGGCCAGGTTTAGGATTAAAAGGTTTTGGACTTTATAAAGGCTTTTGATTTAATAGAAAAGCTTAATTGGCTGATTCGGCCCATTATCTTGGGTACGGGTTGGCCCGTAGAAGATAAACATGTCTTCGACTTCGATTTTTCACGCTCTGTCTAATCCCGTGCTTGGTTTTGTCGGTTTTGGCTTCGTTTTTGTCCTTTAGTGAATATCTGTTACCTGCACAACATAAATAGCAAAACACACATATATTTGGCATTTTATGTCTGTTTTTGGTCATTTAGGCTTGTTTTTATAGGTAAAAGGTATGTATAATTAAGCACATACCAAAATCCCCCATACTAAACTATTGCCATGTCCTCACGCAATGCTATAAGTAAACACTTTATAAGACTAAGAATCTCAATCCCCCTCAACTAATTACCTCGAAAAGTAGCTAAGTGTTCATCAAAGGGGATTAAAGAATCAATAGCTTTGAATAGTCCCATTTTGACCATTTTTATATATCTACACTAATTACCACACATATTTTTATATTTTTCCTTTTTCTTTTTCTTTTTATACTTTTCTTTTTAAGCAACTAACTAACATGTTTGACTTTCGTTATTTTCATAACTTTTAGGGTCACGGAATAAGAAGCACTTCAATCCTAAAATGCCCAAAAGGATAAATTCATCGTCCCCGATTTTTCACTTGTCCCAAACCAAGCTTAAAAATGAAATCATCGTTAAATATAAGTTAAGATGCTAACACTACTCATACTTGTAACTTGTGAAAAACTATTCACTGCAACAATAATTATTATTTCTTAGGTGTATGTGCTTTTTTCAAATTTCAACCTTGATCAACTTTTTAAGAAAAATTGGCATGATTTCTCAGCCTTTACGTTTCCACCCAAGAAAGGAATTATGATTTTTGAAGGCGAGATCATTCCATGTAGCGTTGTCTTCTCGGCACATATGGCCGTACGATGGGTTTTAGGGACCAGGTTTTGGACCACCCACAGAGAATAGTATCGAAACTCACGGACCTTCGGTTTCAAAAACTCTTAGGCTTCCCGTTAAACAAACAAATCATTTATAAAAACCACAACTTAAAACGAAATAGTCTTAGTTCAAAAGCATATTTAAATTTAAGAAAAAGAGATTTATTTATTAAATCACATATATTACACTTAACATTAATATAATTATTTTTATAACCTCCACCCTTTAAACGAAGGAAATCCTCGACCTTTTTGAAGGCTGCAACATCGGTTGTGAGCCGGCAAGATGCAGCAAACTTTTATCAGTCTCGGATTATTATTCTTACTATGGGCCTTCTTTTGAAGACTGCCACATTGGTTGTGAGCTGGCAAGAGGCAGTAAACTTTTATCAGCCTACAGTTTTTATTATTATTATTATTACCTCATATTTTTTTTACACTTTATATTACCACGATATAGAAAAAATTTCTTTTTAGAAAATTTAAGTATAAATTTAAACTAAGACTAAATAAATTATTGTTATCAACTTCATAAAATTTTTTGTTAATTTAAGTTTAATTTTCGAACATAGCACTTATTATTAGTCCGGTTAGAAGCTTTGGGGAGGAAAAGCCACAAATTACACTTATGAGCTCTTAAGATTTCCAACTAATCCTTGCTTAGCATCTAACTCATAACTAACTCTATCATTTCTTGTTCTTCGCAAATTTAAAATCTTTAATAAACTAGCTTAGACAAGTTTATAAAGGTTAAGGGACAAAGCTAAGAGCTCAACACGCTCGATTAATTCAAAATTTATTCTTATTCTACCTAGCAGGAAAGTCAAACATTGTCACAAAACACTTGTTTTATTTTTGAAAAATTTTAAAAAATTTCATTTTTTTGGTATTTTGGTGGTAAAAACAGGATTACGTGAAAACAATGACTGCAGGCACAATCAAATTGATAGATCCCCCCATACTAGAACTAGACATTGTCCTCAATGTTTAAGAAGGGTCTCAACGTAAATCTAAAGCCGTTTATTAAGTATGATCAAAGATAAACGTTAGTCGATATGATTTAGGATATTGGATTCCCATAATCATGCTAAGGATTGAAGCTCTAGTAAATGAAGGATAAAACCACGAGCACGAGAGTCTTCATAATCCGGGGCAATCCTGGACATACAACACAAACCACAAAACACGAGAAAGGAAGAGGCGAACCTCCTCACGTCACACTTATTCATTACTACTATTATAATTATATTATGATAAGCATGGGTTGCCACCCACGAAGCGCTTGTTTATTAAAGAGTCACTAAGCTTGACTCGTCCCCGAATTTAGTTGACCATGGGGAAGGTTTGGAGATCCGGAACAACCATGTGTGGTATGTCTCCTCCAAAGTAGTGCTTGAGTCTATGACCGTTCACCTTAAAGTTTGGCCCGTCAGTTTGAGATAACTCGACGGTACCATAAGGGAAAACTTGAGCAACGATAAACGGTCCGGTCCAACGGGTTTTGAGCTTTCCCGAGAAAATCTTTAATCGAGAATTGAAGAGAAGAACTTGATCACCAACGTTGAAAACGTGGTTTTTAATCTTGGAGTCATGAATCTTCTTTGTTTTCTCTTTGTAGATTAAAGAGTTCTCGTAGGCTTGATCACGAAGTTCATTTAATTCATTCATTTGAACTTTCCGGTGATCACCCGCGATCTTAATGTCAAAATTGAAATGTTTCAAGGCCCAATAGGTCTTGTGTTCAAGTTCGATAGGAAGATGACAAGCCTTTCCGTACACTAGTTTATAAGGAGTGCACCCGATGGGTGTTTTGAAAGCGGTACGGAAGGCCCATAAAGCATTATCTAACTTGTCGGACCATGAAGCATGGTTTTCACCTATGATCCTTTCTAAGATACGTTTCAAACCAAGATTTGAAACCTACACTTGTCCACTCGTTTGTGGATAATACGCGGTAGAAAGACGGTGAGTAACTCCATACTTAAGCATGACCTTTGCAAATTAGTCATTGCAAAAGTGAGTACCACGATCACTAATAATCGCACGAGGAGTTCCAAATCGGGCGAAGAGAGATTTAAAAAATTTCACGACAACTCGAGCATCATTAGTGGGGAGCGCTTTTGCTTCAACCCATTTTGACAAGTAGTCAACGGCCACGAGAATGTACTTGTTCCATCGAGAGAGTCGAGAATGTGCCACATCGAATCGAATTGCACTTTTACTCAAGATCATTGCATACTAGGAATTGCTTTTTGGGGGCATTTCATCTTTTTGCGAGATTTTGCCCTTAATATCAAAGATTTTCCAAGCGATGGCACGCTTGTGTGATTTTAAAACCTTTAGAAGTCGAACCTTCTCATCTTCTTTTAAGTTTTTAGCAATTATGACGGGTAGTTTATCGGTACCCTCCAAAAATGCATACTCAAGATGAGAAGGTAAATCCTTGAGCTCAAGCTCCGGAGGATCATCAATAGAAGATTTTACGATTTTAAGTTCCTTAACATGAAGTTCTTTCGGAGGGAGAGGAGATTATGGATCATCGTTTAATAACTTCTCGAGTAGAAGAAGGTCTCCCTCCGGATCAAAGTCGTCATCATCAATTCCCGGTGGAATTGAATCATTTGTAAGACAAGCTTTGATTTCTTCCAAAATGAAGTCACCTTCCTCAAAAGGTGTGAGAGAGGGGGAAGAAGTAGAAAGGATAGGATCTAAAGACAGAGTAAGATTGCCACTCGTAGAACTATCCGAGAATCCGAGCACTTCTTAAGAATACTCCTCATAAGCTACGTCGATGACATCGATTTGATTAATCGACACAGCATCATTGAATGAGTATCTCAAAGTTTGACCAATTTTAAAGGTTATGGCTTTATCATCAACTCGAAGAGTTAATTCTTCACCATAAACATCAATCAAAGCTCGTGTCATCCTCAAAAAGGGTCTCCTGAGAATTAAGGGAACCCGAGGATCGACAACATAATCAACGACTACGAATTCGGCCGGAAAATGGAACTTTCCTACTTTTACAAAGATATTTTCGGCAATACCGGATGGACTAGTAGTCGATCGGTCTGCAAGTTCAAGAATCATTTGTGTAGGAGTAAGTTCGGGGAGTGAGAGCTTCTTCCATATGGAAAGAGGAATCAAGTTGATGCTTGCACCAAGATCGGCCAAGGCTAAGCATTCAACTAACTCCGGAAAATCACATGGAATAAGAAACTTGCCGGGGTCTCCAAGTTTTTTGGGCAACTTTTTTAGGATAACCGCCGAACAATTCTCATTCACCGGTGTTTTGGCTAAGTCAAATAATTTTTATTTGTTATTAAGGAGACTTTTAAACATTGAAGCAAATTTCGGCATATGTAGAAGAGCATCCGCGAAACTGAGCTCGAAATGTAATTCCCTAAAGATTTCAACAAATTTCGAAGCTAGATTATCATCTTTTTCACGGAGCTTTTGTTTGTTGGCTCTCGAAGGATAAGGTATAGACGGTTTAGGCTTAGGAGTAACAACGGGCTCATCAATCGGAGCTTGAATTTGGTCTATCGGAGGTTGGATGTTTTCGGTACTCGATTGTACCGTATCCTTTGTCACCTCGGGTTCCTGTTCCACCACCTTGGGAAGAGGTAGAATTGGAGGTCCATCATAAGAAATACCACTTCGGGTGGTGATTTCTTTTAAGTCACCTCTCGGGTTAGCAATGGTGTTGCTAGGAAGTAATCCCGAACCCGAAGAAGAAGCGGTATTCATTTTGAAAAAACTAGCCATCATATTCTTAAGCTCGCTGGTTTGATTTGACATTGAAGTTTGTATTGAATTTTGCATTTCATTTCTCAATTCATTTGTCACATTATTTATTTGATTTTGCATAGCATTCATATTTGCATCATTTATCTTCTTATAATTTGACAATTCATTCGAAGGAGCAACTTGAGTTTGCTGAATCGAAGCTTGATAACTCGGATTTCCTTGATTGTTTCCTTGGTTTTGATTGTGACCTTGATTGTACCGGGTTTTACTATTTTGAAGATTCGGTTGAGCAAAACCTGGTGGTCGAATTTGGTTAGCTACACTTTGAGGACGGTATCCGGTATTTCCCTGATTATAGTTTACTGCGGCTAGTGAAACATATCCTTGAATATTATCTTGATATTCCGGAAAAACTTTGCCATCGGTGGCATGACATTGGTGGTAAGGATGCGGACCACCACAAGTAACACAAATTTCCTCAACTACTTTTACGGAAGCAGGAGGAGAAGATTTCTGATGAAGCATAGCCTTAACAGCGTCGACAAGAGCAGCAATCTCGGGAGAATGAGGGGTATAAGAAGAAGGAGCATTCGTACTCACTTTTGTAACAATCAGTTTGTTCTGTGAGTTGTGAACTTTTGACTTGTTTTCAATAATTGTCAAAGCATCTCGAGGAGTTTTAGTCAAATGATTACCACCGGCGGCGGCATTCAAAGAATCTTGATCGGTTGAGGTTAAAGCATTATAGAAGGTATCAACTTGATGCAACTCCGTAAAACCGTGATGTAGGCATGCACGAAGGAGATCCTTGAAATGGTCCCATGCCTCACAAAATGATTCATCAAAACGTTGTTGAAAATTTGGTTAATAAACTTAGAAAACAAGATCTTCCCAAGTAAGAATAGAACGAGGGGGTTCTTTTTCGAGCTAAATCCGGGTTGCCCCCTCGATAGAAAAGGGAA
>BQNB010046872.1:21411-38900 GCA_026074375.1 Tanacetum coccineum
GGCATGACCCATGTCTAGCTTATAACCATGAGTTATACGTGTCTTATACATATGAAACATAAGCTTAGAAGAGAACATAAGCTAAGGAACTTACAAAGGGTCCTAGCTTCTTGAATGAAGTGTGTCGTAAAGATTGTGAGATCAACCCGAATGTATGACCCAAATTCCTAGCTTAAACCCATAAACTTCCTTGCTTCGTCACTTGTGGTGTGGTTTGGTTCGGTTTATTGTGTGCCGAATAAGGAAGGAGTAAGCAACTGTTAGATATTAGAAAAAGACTCGGTCACCCCGTGTATTTTACTGTTTATTATAGCTCGTAGTTTAATAGTTAATAGTATGTTTTTCGGTATTAAGTCGGGTACGAATACCCGGTATATTGTAAGTACTATATAAGCCTCTTCCAACTTTGGAAGAGGCAAGCTAGTCATTTACTCTTTTCATAGAAAACACTTTTTCTCTCTCTAGATATTCTCTCTCAAGTGTTTCTCTCTCTAGAAACTAGCCAAATCCAAGAATCGACCCCGTGTTATGATATAGGATATACCACAATTGGTATCAGAGCTTATGGGATGATTAGATCGTGTGTATGTGCGATTTCTTGCTTGTTTTAGATCGAAAAGTGTGCCATAGAAAGTTCTAGCTCGTTTTTTGAAGATCTCCGAATTTTGTTGTTTGTATTGATAAAGTTTGGGTGTTTCTAGTTGCTATTACCTTATGGTACTGTGTTGTGCAAAAGAAATCAAGCAAAATCGTTCAAAAGGGTGATTTATAAGTGATTTTGTGTGATAAAAGTCGGTGTTCTTTGTGGAGGTTTGCCAGAATTTCTTCATGACGGTTTGCGTAAATAGAATATTTTATTTAGTAGGTGTCCAACTATTTAACACACGGCGGGTTGCTTTGGAGGCGAGTTGCTTAACATCGCGGCGAGTTGTTCACACAACGAGTTGTTCACACGGCGGGTTGTTTTATTGTAATAGGCAGCGGTTTGAACAGGTTGACAACGGTTTGAATATTTTAATAGCAAATATCTAAAAGAAGCTACGGCGGTTTGAACAATAGGCGGCGGGTTGCTTGTAATTGCAAACGGCGGTTTACCTTACTAAACCAGCGGCGGGTTGCTTTTATTTCATCGTGGCGAGTTGCTAATCTGGCGGCGAGTTGAGCAACTGTTTGAACACTTTGGAATTTATTCAAACTTGCGACTTAATATCACTACAACAAAAACGTTAACCTCACCACTTTTAACGTATACTCACTAATCATTGATCGATCAAAACATATCATATCATAATAAAACAAGATGTCTAGTATGTCAGAAGACATCCAGTGTGCTGGTTCTGATACACGCCCACCAATGCTTGATAGAACAGACTTTGAATCTTGGCAACAACGTATACTTATGTACTGTCTAGGAAAGGATAATGGAGAGAATATAATGAAGTCCATTAATGAAGGACCATTTCATATAGGAACGGTCTCAGATGTTATTACTGGGAACTGGGGTGCTTGTTCAACAAGGTCCAGTACGTGCTAGAGTCCTTAACGACCTTTCAGCTAAAGAAAAGGAAAGGTATAAAGCTGACATTCGTGCAACAAATATCCTACTTCAAGGTATACCAAAGGATATCAACTCACTCATCAACCACTCTGTATGACGCCAAAGGACATTTGAGAAAAAAGTGAAGATGATTCTTAGAAGGTTTGGGTTAACAAAAAAAAATAAGGATGACCGGGAATCTCAATTATACGATGAATTTGAACACTTCTGTCAAATCAAAGGAGAAACCATTCAAGGATACTATGTTAGGTTTACGAAGCTCATTAATGATATGAGAAACATCAAGATGACCATGCCCAGGATGCAGCTTAACTCTAAGTTTGTGAACAACATGTTACCTGAGTGGAGTAGATTCATAACTGAAGTCAAACTTAACACGTGGTTTGAAGGAGTCTAATTTTGTATCAGTTTATGCCTATTTGAAGCAACATAAAGTACATGCTAATGAGAACAGAACAATGATGAAAAGGTTCCTTCAACCAACTAATGATCCTTTGGCACTAGTGTCGAATGCCTCAGTTCATCAGTATCCAACACAATCATCCAAGTCTCCTCAGTCATCAAATGAACCATCTCTTGCTGACAACTTTCAACGGGACTCAGGAAGTTCTTTAACATAAAACTTGATTGAAAGTTTATCCAACTCACTTACCCTCCTCACTCAATCATACAAATCACATCTTCCTCAAACAAACAATCAACTTAGAACGTCGTCTAATGCAAGGAACAAAGCTACGGTTCAAGACGGCAGAGTTGTGGTTCAAGATGTCCGTGGAAGATACAATGCGAACAATCAAGGAAGACCATATCAGAGAAACAATGCAAGAGGAAATGTTATAGCTAGGAATGTAGGAGGTCATAACAGAGTAGGCATTATTAATCATGGTCAAGCCAAACCCATTAAGTGCTACAACTGTAACAGACTAGGGCACATAGCATGAGAATGTCCAAGGCCAAAGCGACTTCAAGATTAGATACTTTCAAGGACAAGATGATAACTATTGCAAGCCAACGGAAGATGGTGCAGTATTGATGAGAACGTCATTGTTTATTGTTAGGAGGAACAGGTTACCAACTTTGTATGATGATGTGGATAATTTCACCTGAGAATGATCTTGCACTCAATGTGGACATGTCTTTGAAGCTGATAGAATGTGATGCATTAGACTCTCTTTATAATGTCTGATGAGGGTCCCACTACACAGACCATGTTCATGGCAAATTTCACATCTGAAGATCCAATCTACGATGAAGCCAGGCCATCATATGACTCGAATACTCCTTTTAAGGTACAAGATCATGATACCTTTTTAAATCATATGGATAAATATCATGAAGTATACGAGATGCAAAGCGATGTACAACACAACTACATTGTTGACTCTGATGCTGACTATACGAGTGATAGTAATATTATTTCGTATGATCAGTATGTGGAAGACAACGAAGAACATGTTGGACAAAGTAATGTTTCTTCTGTACGAGATGATGCATTGATGTCAATTCTCGATGAAATGCATGAACAGGGCGTATAAAGTAGATTAGCAAATAAGCCAGACATGGTAGTTAAGGACTCAGTGACCTCTGAACTTGCGAGATATAAGGAACTGGTCGGGGAGTATAAAAAACGGGAAAAGTTTGAATTAACTGATAGAGAACGAAAAATTGATGAACAAATGAGAATAATTATCTCAGACCGAAATAGAAAGGAAACTTCTTTAAAATCAGAACTTCATTCAGCACAAATACTACTTAGTTCTAAGTTTGGCCATTATAAGTCGACGACAGAAGAAGTTGGACCATTGATAAAGGATTTTAAAACAAAAGAAGACAAATTCACTTGAAGAGTTTTAGACATAAAAGCGCCTAAAGAAAAGGTTGAAGAAGTTTATATAAAACAAGATTAGTCTGTTTCAAAAAGGTTCATCAATGTTATGTTAAAACCAAATCGTTTTTAATGAAAAGAAACAAGGTCGCAGTGGCTACAAAAATCCCTTAAATGTCTCAACACGTGCAAAGCAAGTTCACAGCCCTTATAATGGTTATGTTAATTAGTCATGTCTAATCATGCGCGTCCTGTGCCCGTGCAAGACTCAGAGACACTCGTGAATAGGCTGAGATAACTAGGAAAAGAAGATGGAGAAAATTGACAAAGCCCTTTATGTGTGGAAAATAAAGTTAGGATTGCCCCCCCCCCGATTACTCGAAAGAGAACCTTCTTGCAACATTTGCTCCACAAAGAAATCTGACCCACAGAACAGATATTTTGGTCCATAGATGAAATGACAGGTAAAAGGCTGAGTACTCAGTTCCAAAACCATCTTTCAACTTGACAGTGTATCTACCCAATACTCAGTCAGTGGTCCTAAGAGTTATTCCACTAAAAGTCAAGTGAAGATTAATCTTTATGTACTCATACAAAATTTTTACGGAATTTGAAAAAACTAGCAAAAAGTGGAATCACCCCAACAGGTGTTAAGAGGGAAAGAGGTATTAGCAAACAAAAGTTGTTACCTCACTGAAGTTATTCCATATTCAAAACTCTTAATGAACAACTTTGCAGGAGTTCAAACGGCCCTCTTTAAAGAAGTTAAAGTAATGGAAGAAATTTTTGATCAAATGAATAACGAAGTAGACCGGAATACTGTAGACAAGCAATGTGCTAAGATTGTAAAGAAAAACCTTCTCATTGAAAATGAGAATCTGATTGCTAATTGTTTTTCGAATCAACTGTTGTATGATGTGGAAAAAATCTCGTTGTATAGATTTGAGGCTGAAATGGTACTAAAGTTCATAATGAGTCAAAACATATTTCAAAACTTGAAAGGGAATACCTAAAAAAATATTGCAATGAAAGTATCAACATCTTCAGAAAGTTTTGATAATAAACAAATCAAAACTATCAACAGGAAGCTCTGATTTTAACTCATTATTAAGATCAAGAATTCTCAAAAATCTGATTCAAGAGAAAGACAGCTGTGATTAAGAGACTTGAAGTTCTAGTCGCTAATGTGAATTGACAAAAGTTGTTGAGGACTTATAATTGCTAAGATGTCCCTACTTCTTATTGAACAAATGAAGCGGTAGAGTAGAACTAGAAAGGGTCAAACAACATACAAGGAATTGTAAATGACCTCCTTTAAGATTATGCGTGCTCACACTAGTGAAAAGACATCTAACATGTTAAATGAAATTTGAGAGTCTAAAGGGCTCAAGTTGAGAAGCAAGCGTCTTGTTTTCAATAGTGACTTTGTCAAACCAAAAGTTTCTTGCGGCATGGCATGTATGCAATTGATGTTATACCCATCCCCCTCCCTTAAGAACAATTGAGTGCTCATTTAAACACCCGTATCAGCCATACTATGGAGAGTGTAGAAACAGTTAGGGATTGTACAGGAAGCTAGAGTAGTCAAACCACTGGATAATGCACTTAACTATGCTTGCTAATACACTAAGCTATCTCAGGAATTGTTAGAATATGTGATTGGCACTTGCCCAAAAAGTTTCAATGAAAGAGATAGCAAGTTACTTTTAGTGATAAACCAGGAACTTCATCTAGCAACACACAGAAACACGAAGTGCACCAGAAAGTTCAACAGACTAATATCCATGTGATTCCTTCTACAGGAGTAAACACTTCCACTGAAGCAAGCGGATCAAAGCCTAGAAGCAATACAAAGAAAAATAGGATCCTGCCTGCTGAGAGTGAGAATAAGAAGAAAGTAGAAGACCACCCTAGGACAAATAAGTCAGTATGGACAAAAGTGAATCGGGTTGATTCTAGCATTAGCTCTAAGCATGTTGTAATTAATTCGAATTCTGAATCTGTGTGCAAAATGTGTAACAAATGTTTAAACTCTGCAAATCATGAAATGTGTGTTGTTAATATTGTGAGTTCTGTGAATGCAACCCCCACTGTTAAAATTGTCTTGAACAAAGGGAAGCAGATTTGGAAACCAAAAGGCAAGCTGTCTGATAACAGTTTGAACAAGACCAAACGGGTTTGGAAAGCAACGGGCAAACTATTTGCGGATATTGGTTATCAATGGAGACCCACAGGAAAGAAATTCACCTTAGGAAAACTTAATTGTGATTATCAATGGAGACCCACAGGAAAGAAATTTGCCTTAGGCGAAATGTGCCCTTTAACTAAGCTTTCTGTGAAATGTTCTACTCTATCTGCTAACCAACAGGACCCCAACAAAATTTGGGGAACCGAATTTCCAAACTCTCCACACTCGACTGTTTTCAAATGCAGGTCGTACAGGTCATCCTTTGGTATCTGGACTCAGGCTGTTCAAAACATATGACGGGGAATCGTTCAAAGCTCAAGAACTTTGTGGAAAAGTTCATCGGGACAGTCAGATTCGGGAATGATCACTTCGGAGCTATCATGGGTTATGGAGATTATGTTATTGGTGATAGTGTGATCTCAAGAGTATACTACGTGGAGGGACTTGGACACAATCTATTCTCTGTAGGGCAATTTTGTGATTCTGATCTTGAAGTTGCCTTCAGAAAGCATTCTTGCTTTGTTCATGATATTAATGGTGCTGACTTACTTAAAGGTAGTTGTAGCACCAATTGTAAACCTACTGATTCAAATTGATGATATGATGAAGTCTTCTCCAATATGCTTGTTGTCCAAAGCTTCCAAGTCCAAATCATGGTTGTGGCATCGTCGTTTAAACCATTTAAACTTCGGCACAATCAATGATCTTGCTCGAAAAGATCTGGTTAGAGGTCTACCAAGATTGAAGTTTGAAAAAGATCATCTTTGCTCAGCCTGTCAACTTGGAAAAAGCAAGAAGTTCTCCCACAAACCAAAATCTGAAAACACAAATATGGAAGTTCTTCATACCCTTCACATGGATCTGTGTGGTCCAATGAGAGTCCAGAGTATTAAAGGGAAGAAATACATTTTAGTCATCGTGGATGACTATTCAAGATTCACATGGGTAAAGTTTTTGAGATCAAAGGATGAAACTCTAGAGTTTGTCATCAACTTTCTTAAGCAAATACAGGTTGGTCTCAACAAAACAGTCAGATACATCCGCACAGATAATGGAACGGAATTCGTCAACCAAGTTATGTCTGAATACTATGAAGGTGTTGGCGTATTTCATCAAAAATCTGTTCTGAGAACTCCTCAACAAAATGGCGTTGTCGAAAGACGAAATCGTACACTTGTGGAAGCAGCACGTACAATGATGATATTCTCAAAAGCACCGATGTTTCTATGGGCAGAAGCTGTAGCTACTGCTTGTTACACCCAGAACCGATCCCTAATTCATACTCGTCACAACAAAACCCCTTATGAGCTTGTACTGTAAGAAGCCATGATCTTACTTTTATCCAAGTATTGGTGCTCTGTGCTATCCTTCAAAATGTAGCGAAGAATCTAGGAAGTTTCAAGCCAAAGCTGACATTGGATTTTCGTTGGATGCCTCATCGAGAAGGGCTATAGAATCTACAACAAGAGAACTCATCGATTAATGGAAACAATTCACGTCACATTCGATGAGATGCATCAGACGATGGCTCCTGTACGCATGAGTTTAGGACCCGAGCCTATCATTATGACCCCTGAACAACTCAAATCAGGGCTCGCTCCAACCGATAAAGAGCTAGAGATGTTATTTCAACCAATGTTTGATGAATACGTAGAACAATCTTGAGTCAATGAACTAGTACCTTCTGCTACTGCAGTTAACGCTTAAGTTGTTCCACCTGGTACATCTTTGTCTATAAGAATTGCTCAAGACGCATCGTCTATAAGTGCTTCATCGTCAACATCAGATATGCATCATCCAGTCCGACATCAAGGTATTGCAGAAGAATCCACTCTCGAAGACTCCCCAATCACTCATGATGTTCTATATCCTTCGTTTAACCCTGTTACTGGAGAACCAGATTTGGCACAGTCATCATCTGGGAATGTTAATTCAGCAGAACCCAACCAAGTTAATCAACCACCAGATCATCTCAGAAGATGGACCAAAGATCATCCTCTTGATATCATCGTTAGCAATCCATCTCATCATGTATCTACCAGAAAATAGTTAGCATCCGATGCTTTGTGGTGCTGTTTTCATACTGAACTGTCCAAAGTCAAACCCAAGAACTTCAAAATGGCCGTGATAGAAGACTGCTGGTTTCAATCCATGCAAGATAAAATTCACGGGATATGATCGACTTGAGTTGGGAGTTAGTACTCGGACAATCTATGTTATGTTATCGCTCTTCAAGTGGATCTACAAAGTGAAGCTGTGTTGTATATGGTGATGTACTGAAAACAAAGCTCGGTTAGTTGCAAAGGGATATCGTCAGGGAGGAAGGTTATTTGATTTTGAAGAATCGTTTGCTCCCAGTTGTACGAATAGAGGCATAAGGAATCTTCATTTGCAATTGCCCGTATCAAGGAATATGATCATCTACAGAATGGACTGTCAAAAACTCTTTTCTGAATGGTGATCTCCAAAGGAGAAGTCTTTGTCACTCAGCTGAGGATTTGAAGACCAGGATAATTCTCTACTCACGTGTTTATCGTCTGAAGAAGGCTCTTTATAGGCTAAAGCAGGCACCAAGGGCATGGTATGACACACTATCAAAGTTCCTGTTGGCCAACAACTTCTTCAAGGGTGTCGTAGATCCAACGTTATTTACACGCAAATTAGGCAAACATATTTTACTTGTTCAAATATACGTAGATGACATCATTTTTGCCTAAACAGATCATAATGCGTGTCACATATTTTCCAAAGAAATGAGCTCTAAATTTCAGATGTCAATGATGGGACAAATGTCATTTTTCTTAGGACTGCAAGTTTTTTAAAGTCCCAAAGGCATCTTTATTAACCAAGCAAAATATGCTCTTAAAACCTTAAAGAAATATGGAATGGATCTCTCTAACCCTGTCGATACACCAATGGTGGATCGATTGAAACTGGACGAGGATCTCATGGGGATTCCAGTTGACCAAACTCGATTTAGAGGAATGGTTGGTTCCCTAATGTACCTTGCAGCCAGTAGACCAGACCTTGTATTCACGGTATGCATGTGTGCTAGATATCAGGCTAAGCCTACCAAAAATCACTTTGAATCTATCAAACGTGTCTTTCGGTACTTGAAAGGAACCATTAACATGGGTCTTTGGTATCCGAAGGGCAATGCCACTGACTCTCACAGCTTATAGCAGATGCAGAATCATGCGCGGATGCAAGATTCAAGAAGAAGTACGTCGGGAAGTGCTCAGTTTCTTGGAGATAGATTGGTTAGGTGGTCTTCAAAGAAGCAAAGAAGACTGCAATATCTAAAAAAGGGCTGAATACATTTGCCATGTCTAGATTGTTGTGCTCAAATCCTTTGGATTCGATTCACAGCTCAAAGACTACGATTTGACTACAATAAAAATTCCTCTGTACTATGATAACAATAGTGCAATAAATTATCAATGCATACTTGCATCCACATCCCTCGACGTCTCAAGTCTACATCAACACCGACATTTGTTTGCACCCGACGTAAATCAAGTAAGGTATGTACAAACAAAATGTATGTACAAACAAAATTAAACTTGTAGGATGAAAAAAAAAATAAGTTTTTGTCTTAAACTTTATATTTTTATAAATATAACAAAACTATTTCTTAAAAATTATTTAGACAAATTATTTTTAAAAAAATGTTTTATTTGGTAATTGTGTCTGTCGGGGCGGTCTCTTAAATAGGCCGGCGCCCCCTTAATTATCCGGCGGCCCCTTATATATCTGGGACCGCCGTATCCTGACAGACAGTTTTTTAGCCCCTATAAATAGTGGCTCACCTCCAACTATTTTTAGAACTCTTTTGCACGAATTTCTCTCAATTCTTTCTCTCTCTAGATCTCACTAAATCTCTATAAATCTTTGATCATTTAACTTGTTTAATCTTGTTTAAATGTGATCCAATCTTCTACTCTTTCCTTCTTCCCTCAAGTGCAAGAGAAGAACTTCGGTCATCTTCAAGATCCGAAGTTATGTAGTCTAGTTAGTCCATTTGTAACATTTGTTACATATAGATCGAGTCCATGTCTTTCAATCTTTAGTAGTGTGTAGATCCAAATGATGTATATATTTGGATGGGTTGATTGTGGGTTGGTTAGTATTTTAGGCCTTAAAATACTTTGGTGAAGTGGTAGATTGGTTCTAGCTAAGATTAGGACTCGACATCTAGCTTAGTGTCGGAAAATAATGTAAGCGACACGATTTATGTGTTTAGACCATAAAACACAAAGTTTGTTATGTTGGGCCACAAAACATAACGGGGTTGGTTGTACCCGAAGAAGGACTCGACATCTAGCTTAATGTCGGAAAATAATGTAAGCTTTGGTATAAGGTTTTCTCCGCCGAAAGGGAGCTTGTTGATTAGTGAAGTAACTCTCGAGTTGGATACTCGGGGAGTGGAGTAGGGCGAAGAGGAGCTTCGTGACCGAACCACTATAAATCACCGTGTTGGTTTGCATTTTCTTTTACCTTTCGCTTTACGTATTTCTTTATTTACCGCTTTACTTTTATACTGCATTGTGCTCATGATTGTGTGAATGGTTGTGTATATATTGTTAGTTAAGGTTGTGTAGATCTTTGTGCTAAATATTATGAGTACAGTTATATTGTTAGAATATGCGTTGTCTAATGTAAACATGTTGTCGACTCTTCTTATAATAAGTCAAACTTGATCGAGTAATTGATACAAGAGATTTAAAGTTTATTAAGGAAAACGTATTCACCCCCCTCTACGGTTTCCACAATTTGGATTAACTTTTAGGATGTTATATTTAGGTCAAATTAATCGTCACTCTACATTTGTTGCATATAGTCACACACTAGACATCTTGTTAAGTAAAGGAACCTGACTAAAATTATCCTCTTTTAATTATAGGTGAAATGAATTTGGAAGATGAATTACGATACACTAAATCATACATCCCAACAATCTCTGATGAAAAATATATTCCTGATATCTTAAAACCCATCATTTAAAACCTAGAATTTAGATCAATTCATGAAAGTCACCCTATATCCCCCGAATTTACTAAATATGATAATGTTCAAAACCTCTTTCAAATTATCAAACTTGAAAAAATATATGAACTCCATGAAGAAATTTGTCCAAGATCTCTACTTGAATTTTACTCTTCAATAGAAATCACCAAAGATGAGAATCAAAACATTCTCTCAACATTTTGGGCTTTGAAGAGAACATTTAAATTCTCACTCAAATCATTTGCCTTAATTATTTCCATTCCATGTGAAGGAGAGTGTTCTTATTCTGAAGAACCCTCTCTCGACACATTGAAAATTAATCAAGAGTCAAACACACCTTATCAAATACACCTTGCAACACCAAAGAAAATCATTCAATCAATCATAACAACCGAACAAACAATTTTTTCGAAACAAAGTCCTCAAAGAGGAACTTCGTCCAGACATGAGATCTTGGAATGAAATCATTCAAGATAATGCCTTTGGCACTCAAAATGAATCACCATTCCTTACCGCATCATCATGTCACATGATGTACTGCATCTTAACAAGTACTCCTTTCAACTTTGCCTATCTTCTAACCAAACGAGTTAAACAGATTAAAAATCAACCAAATTCTCTAATGCCATATGGAATGATTCTAAATCATCTATATGAACATATTATCAAAATTAATCCTCATCTACGAAAATTAAAATACAACTTATATTGGGAATCCATGAAACCTTAGGTTCATCCCATTCATCTTCAATCCATCATCTACATATCTTCTGATGAAGTCTCAAGTGATGATTCTAATGCTAGCTGAGATTTGTCTTAATTATTACTTAACATATGTACTAGTATTATGATTATGTTCTTAATCTCTGTTACTATTTCTTGTGTTTGTGTACAATATGTCTATGTCATGATTTCATGCTTGCTATATGACACTTAGCAATTTTTTTTGTTATTTATATGATTATACTTGGCCTCATTACATGATCTCTTTTCTTGAAATTAGTTATTTGACTAGATTGTATGATTCTTGATGAAATGGAGATACCATAATCACCCTTACAACCTTCTTAAGTCATTTCAACACAAAAGACTAATTTCTGGAAAAATTTAAAGTTCCAAAAAATGGCCCCCAAACAAGTTAGGCGGCCCCCTTATATATATGGGACCGCCAATCATTATGGGACCGCCAACAGCTAACACACTTCTCTTTAATCTTTTGTCTTTTTATGAGCCCTTGACTAACCTTTTGATAAAAAACTATCATTTTCCTTATTATCAAAATAATTTCTTACACCTCAACACTAGGATACCATGCCTTGCCATATATTTTCTTATATATGAACACCATATTCTTCATCACTACTCACCCAACACTTCTCAATATGTCATCTCCTAGAAACTATGGTGAAAAGTCTCACAAATCAATCATAGATCCTTGGAGAAACACTCATTCCTTGCCTTACTCACCTCCTCTATCTCCAAACAACTCACTACCTAAATCTCCACCAAACTCTCCAATCTTTGATACCACTCCTTTGCCTACTTCTCCTAATTCATTAAATCATACACCCTCTTACTTACCTCCATAAATCTCTACTCAAAATCATAGTATGAACCATTTGCACGAACTCCTACACCTTTCAAATCTTCTTGATATCAATATTTAACATCCAATTGAGTCAACTAATTGTTCACCTCCCTCCGCACCGTTCACTCATCCTCCTTTTCTTGGCCAAATCAATTTTCATTCAGACTTTTGTCATTGTTGCCTGGGTACTCGTAAAGTATTCAATATCTTAAAAGATGAACTTAACCGAATCAAATCTCTCATCATTAGGCCCTCAACCCTTTTCCCTTCATCCATCACTACCAACTCTCCTTGAAACATCCTCATGAAGTCAAGAATCATCTACTAGTTTACTTTCATTAGATGCTTTAATATGTTGTGTTTTAGTTATGATTATCTCATGCTTGTATCATCATTGTCCCTGTGACTATATATGATTTCCTTATGAATTTAAATGCACTTTACTTTATGAGTTTTTAAATGTGTGGATTATACTCTTAAGATATTTGTCACGTCATATTTGCTTGCACTTGTACTTCTAACCTTGTTTTTTAGCAAACAAATTATCGTAAGATCGATCCCTTGATGCCACAAACAAGGGGGAGCTTACATCAAGGGGGAGTCTTTTATCGTCGATTTCTTTCTCTCTACTACGACTCGACGATCAACCTTTTTGGATTTGACAAAAAGGGGGAGAAATAGAATTAAACTCATTAATAATTTATAAACTTCTATTTTTATATTAAATGAGTTTATGTTTTGTCATCATCAAAAAGGGGGAGATTGTTAATACAAATAATGTCTAAAAATGTTATTTATATTTTTCGACCTCTCAATGTTTTGATAATAACAAAATGTGAAAACGTTTACGATAAAATTAAACGTTTATAAATTACTAATCATAAAATTCTATTTCTAAGATTAATCACTTAAGGTATGGATAAACAAATCATTAAACATGATTAGTGATCAAGAAAATATTTTCCTTAAACCTTACATTTCTACAAATGTGTTTTTATAAAAATATAAAAACAAAATATTTATTCATTAAAAGAAATGTTTTATTAAAAACATAAAATTTGAAATTCAAATTTCTAAAAAACAGAAAGGGTCTATAACAATACAACAATTCACCACAAAAGGACAAAAAAGGGAGCGGAGTCTAGTGGCGGCCCCCTTTTAGGCCTGGCGCCCCCTTCATGTATAAGGGACCGCCGGACCGCCACCATCAACATCATTTAAGTCCCCTTATAAATATGGTCACCCCATCTGAAAATATAACCTCATACCACGAATTTTCTCAAGTCCATTTTTCTCTCTTCTTCCTTTCTTCCTAAAAACACATAACTTGACTCACTAACATGCATTATCTCGTTTCAAGTGATTAATTCTTTCTTCCTCCGTCTTCTTCTAATCAAGTCCAGAGAGAGAACAATCGTATTCTCCTATAAAACTAATAGTTATCAAGTGATCTCTCTCTTCCTCCTCAAGATCACAAATCTCATTACATATAATTAGTGTTGGTGAGAAAATTTGATTGTGTTGATCCAAGTGTGTAAATTGTGTATTAGTGTGATTTGGATAGTGTTCAATCCAGGGTATATATATCTTGTTGAGTGTGTAAAGCTTAGTAAAGTCTTAAATTGGTTTCTAAGCTAAGATAAGGAACTCGACATCTACTTAGTGTCGGAAAAGAAAATAAGCACTTGTAAACTGTTCTCCGCCTAAAGGGAGCTTGTTGACATAGTGAAATCTCGAGTGGAGTACTCGGGGAGTGGAGTAGGAACGAAGAGGTGCTTCGTTGCCGAACCACTATAAATCTTGGTGTCTTGGTTTGATTGTTCTTTCCTTTATCTCTTTATATTAATATTGTTCCATATTAGTTCATTACATTAATAAGTTTAAGTTGTTGATTCAAATTGTTGATTGATTGACATGTAACTCTAAACAAACCATTTTTATATGCAAATAATTTTAAACACAGTCAATTAACCTGTAAACAATTCAACCTCCCCTTCATTGTTTCCCACAATTGTATCAGGAGCAATAACTCAGATTTTAAATATATTGTATTTTAAAGCTTGGAACGATCTATGGATTCCGACAAATATCTAGAAGGGCAATCTATGCAAAGACCACCACTTTTTGAAAGTGATAGTTTTATCTATTGTAAAAATAGATTCGAGACATATGTTAAATCAAAAGATCTAGATCTATGGCATGTTATTACCAATGGTCATTTTCAACCCATTATTCAAAATCCGGAAACGAAACTTGATAAGGTTGTCCCTTTTGAAAAACAAACTGATGATCTTAAAAGAAGGCTTGTGATTAGTTAATTTTTGGATCTTTTAACTATATATAATAAAATATATAATAAAATATATAAATATATATATAATTTAAAAAACACAACAAATCAATAAAACCAGGAAGCAGTATAGAATTTTCCCGGGTCGTTAATCCCCAACGAGGCTGTGCTGGAAAATCGATACAGTCGGAAGATCGGAGTTTGAAAGAGAGAAATGATTTGAGAGTGTGGAAAGTTAAATTAAACAATAACAAGCAAAAACGATTAAGAAAAACCTAAAAATTATGAAATTAAACTAGAAAACGAGAGCACGAATCCCGAACAAAGGGTCAAAAACCTAAAATCTTCAAAATTAACCCTACAAAGAAATTTTCACTTCTAAACTACTCTAGGGGACTAATAACGAAGAATGAAAAAGACTAGACTGAAAACGGAGGTCCGTTGAGACCCAAAAACGAGTCAAGACAAAAACCGCACCCGAGCCCTGTTCTTTAAAAATAAAAAAGTTACAAAAATGACCCTACGAAAGTTTTTATATTTTTCCTACAAAATATATGACTAAAGAAAATTTTCTAAAAAAGAAAAATATTTTTTTGATAATTTTTGAATTTTTTATGAATTTTTTAAACTTTTAACTAAATTAAATTATAAAAAATACTAAACTACTTTTAAAAATTCTGAAAAATTTACCTAAAATACTAGACACTACAATTATCCTACGAAAAATAAGAAACCAAAAATTGGCTTATAAATAAGCCCGAAAATAAGCTGTAAACAGCTTATAGCCTTAAGAGCTAAAAAGGGTTTAAGTACTAAGGCCCTTGGGACTTTAACGTAAAAGTCCCAAGGGCGCAGCGGTAACACTTGTTACCAAAAAGAGAGGTGTACGAGGGTAGAGGCCCGGGTTCGAGTCTTGCTCACCCGGGTCACCCCTTGTCTCCTTTTTTTTTATGAAAACTTTGTGAACCAAACTTGTTAAGCTTATTGAGCTTAACAATTTCTAAAACTACAACCTTTTGTGAAAGCTTATAAATAAGCTTAAAAAGGGCTTTTCTTGGGACAGTAGCTTAAACAAGCTTAAAGGCAAAAAAAATGGCTAAGTCTTTTAACTCGTTTAAACTGATAAGCTAAAACTTGGACTAAAATGCTTAATGAATTATCTATACTATCCTACATAAGCACTAAATGAGCTAAAATGTGTAACTAAATAAGCTGAAAAGGACTAAACTACACAGACACTTAAATAAGCTTAAAGGCAAAAAGCTACTAACTGTTAACACTAAATAAGCAAGAAAATGGGAAAATGAGCAAAACAACTTATCATACCATCTTAATAAGCTACTAGGAACAATAATGAGCAAATAAGATAAGCTTAATAAGCCAAGAGGTGGCTTAATACCCACAGCAGTACTAACTAAAGAGTTAGTACTGTTGGGATGGATATGGGCTTAAAAAAAACTTAATAAGCTAAGGACAAGGGCAATAAGCTATCTAAGGCCATTAACATACCTAATAAGCAAGAAAAAGACTGAATTCAACATCTAATAAGCTCCTAATAAGCTAGAAAGAAAATAAGCAATCCCTACACTAAGCCAAGCAAAAACAGTCAAAGGGCTACTTAAAGCTTAAAAATAAGCTACTTAGACTACAAGCTAAAGGCTACAACTAAAGGGGCTTAAACAAGGGCTTATTGGCTTTTTAGAAAAGCCAAAATCTAGGGCTAAGGTTGACTAATAAGCTAGATAAAGGCTTGAATTGGGGCCCCAAGCACAAGGAAATAAGCTAAGGGACAGGGCTATTTAAAGCTTCAAATAAAGCTGTCAAATAAGCTCAAAAGGAAAAGCAAAGTTAAAACATATTAAAAAGGGCCTAAGATGAGCTTATGCTCAAAATCTAAGCTTCTAAGATCAAAGAAAACATGCTGAATTTGGAGATGGAAAAAGGGCTTTTTCCTAAAAAAAATGACACTTAACTTTTTGGCGGTTTTGACCCAACAAGTCAAATGACTCAAGGTGTTTTTGTCAGCTTGTTTAGGCACACAATGACACTCTTTTTTAAACCACAACTCAAGTTGACAATGGCTTATCCAAATAAGCCATTGTATCTCTTCTTTTAAACAAAACGAAAACAACAATATAGGGGTCCGAGTAAGTAACCACAGTTTTCCAAGGATACTTGTAAAAATTTGAAAAACAGGTTTTGACTAAAGAACTTTGGAAAAAAAGACTTAAATAAGCTCAAACACTTAAGCTAAAGTTAACTCTATGACCCCAACCCATGACACACCTTTTGACCCATTTTGGTACTATCCCAAACACCCCTTAATATTTTTAAAAACGGATTTCAAAACCTTTACTCACTGATTTAAGCATTCATTGTTAAAGTCAAGCATAGTTAAGCATTAACAAACATATATATGACATAAACAATTAAGAAATACAAGCATAAGCTAAGAATAAGCACAAATAAGCTGTTGCTACAGTAACTTTTAAGCAAAGGTTTAAAAAGAAGTGTACCTTTATCCTTGCTCAAAACAGGATTGTATGAAACCTAATAAGCTCTAAACCTACCCAAAGCTTATGAATAAGCTTAAACTAAGCAACCCAATGAGCCTTCCATAATTGCTCATTCATCCACAATTTGATCAAACAGTAGCTTTGTTCCTTCTTTTAAATTTTCCTTAAATTTTTGTATAAAAGTTTAAAAACAGATTATAAATGGCTTATATTGAGAGCTTAAATGAGTGTAAAGAAGTACAAATACTTAGAACAACATTTGAAAGAGAAACTGAATTTTTATAAAAAGAAAGAGTACAAGTACATTGAAGTTTAAAAACTGAACTTAAAGAAATTTTACACTAAAATAAACTAACCCTCACTAAAAAAAACTATATGTTTGCCACAATGGCTTACAAAGCTTTATATAGCTAAACGAGCTAGGGTTATGGACTTTTTTTGTCTTCTTCCTTGGTGTGTTTCTTTGTAGACACAAAAACAGCTGTGTGCTTGTTGTGAGAGTGCAAACACAAAATAA
>BQNB010046873.1:0-39819 GCA_026074375.1 Tanacetum coccineum
GGGGTAGGGCCGGGTCGAAAAATTTAATGCGACCCGGTGGGCCGGGTCGCCTGCCTTTTGTAATATATATATAATTTGCCATGTTTTGTTAAAAAAAAAAAGTAATTTTGCCACGTCAAGAGTATGTTGTTGGTAACCGACCAAAAACCCACTAATAGTCCAACTTTGCAATTGAAAAAAAGTTGGTACTTTAAATTGAAATCGAGTGCAAGTTTGGTACATTTTTATACGATTTACCCTATAGACAATGTCAATTTTAAAGCTTATTAATTTACGTTATTGATCCTCATGAAACATAAATATTAATAACAAGCAAGATTAACCGCGCGTTGCTGCGGGCGTTAATTTTTCGCGCGTTGTTGTTGGGCATTAATTTTTTTTTATTTTTTTTTTCGGTCTCATGTTTAATAGTTTGTTTTTATTCTTATATAAAATGACAATCGCGCGTTTTTTTTTTGCCCAGGCCGATAGAAAGTCGTAAATAGTTAAAGATGAGAGTACTTTCTGTAAAAAAAATTCTTATTTTTACCGAGCCCATTGGGCGGGGGTACTGTAGCGCTACTGTAGCACTGTTCTTTTTTTTTTCCTTTAATTTTGTGCGAGTTTATTTTGTCGGTCTTATATTTAATAGTGCGGGTTTACTTTTTTAGTATAGTCAAGTCAATTCGGAAATGTTATCGCAGATATTTTTTTATCTGAATGCGTCGGTACTTTTGAAACATTTTTTGCCTCCCTATTTTGTGCCAACAAATTTAAAAAAAATAAAATTAATTGGGCCGGCCCAAATTTTTGGACCCGTTTAAGTCAATTAGGAAATGTTACTGCGGGTATTTTTTTATCTGAATGCGTCGGTACTTTTGTAACATTTTTTTGCTCCCTATTTTGTGCCGACAAATTTAAAAAATAAAACAAAAAAAATAATTGGGCCGGCCCAAATTTTTGGGCCTGTTGAAGACAATTCGGAAATGTTACCGTGGATATTTTTTTATAATTGGGCCGACCCAAATTTTTGGGCCCGTTTAAGTCAATTCGGAAATGTTACCGCGGATATTTTTTTATCTGAATGCGTCGGTACTTTTGAAACATTTTTTGCCTCCCTATTTTGTGCCAACAAATTTATAAAAAAAAAAATTAATTGGGCCGGCCCAAATTTTTGGACCCGTTTAAGTCAATTAGGAAGATGAATGTTACCGCGGTTATTTTTTTAACCTGAAATAATCGTCGGTACTTTTTGTAACATTAGGTTTTGCTCCCCTATTTTGTGCCGACAAATTAAAAAATAAAACAAAAAAAAAAAATATTGGGCGTGCCCGAAATTTTTTTTGGGCCTGTTGAGAGACAATTCGAAATGTTTACCTGTTGATATTTTTTTATCTGTATGCGTCGGATTGAAAATGGATCTAAGACAAATTGTATTTTGTAAGAGACTAATCTTGCGAAACCCTTTAGATCCAAACCCTAGATCCAAAAGACAGTGACGAAGCTAGGATTTTATATACGGGTGGGCCAAATACAAACATAATGGTTAACTACTGGAACGTCGTTGCTAGAAAATAAGTTGATTTAAATTATTTTCAAACGCATGGATAATACCAAAATGACATGTAAAAGTAAAATCTTCTATATAATATAATTTTGATCTTTTAATTAGACTAAAATGTAAGAACATTAAAAAACTGACAAATTTTAAGCACTGTTAAATTTGAATAAATAGAAAGTTCTAACAAAAGGTGTGATACAATCACATGATATTATATGTCTCCTCATATCTCAATTACAGTTTTATCACTTATAAAAATTAAGGTGGGGCACGTTGTTTACCAGACTAAATTATAAAGAATAGTAACAAGTTTGTTGTAACTCCTTGATATTTAGGGTGGGCCTTGGCCAACCCCTGTAAACAAGTAGCTCCGTCCCTGCCAAAAGATGATTTGTGTATATTTCATATTTTGTGTTCAAGATAAACGTAACATGTTCTTTTTGTATAAATGGTCGGTTTTCATGAAAAATACTACAGGGGAATCTTGTCTACTTGAAATTACGCAAAACCGCTATTCCTGAGAAATAAAGATATTCTTTAGCTCCCGATAGATGCTCAAGAACAGATTGGTCCCTGAAAACTGTAACGTCCACGACCCCTACAAGTTGTTTTTCTTCATGAAATTATCACTTGTGCTTGCATCTGCAACCAAACATGGATATCTAGAACAAAATTAAATGAAATTGATGAAATACCGTTAAAAAATTGAATAAGAATTCACTTTCGACTTTTAAGTGTCTAAATAACTTTACTATTAACTTAGAAAACGCTAATAAGATACGTGCTAGAAAATGGTTGATACTTATAAAAAAGCTACATATTGTGCATGGTTTAACCATTTAACAACATCCGGAATAAGGTTGTACATGTTATCCGAAATTAAAAACATTCAAATAGATTATATATATGTGCGCACGGACTAGCCATGTACAAATCGGGGTTTTTCTCGTAACCGGTTAGTAACCGACCCTTACTGGTTTTTTGGTCAAACCCGGTCAACCCGGTTAGGACCAAAAACCGGTTAGTAACCGGTTAGACTTTTGAACCCGAAAAACCCCAACCGGTACTAACTGGTTAGGACTCGTTAGTAACCGGTTACGGCTAGAAAACCCGGTTAGTAACCAGTTTTTTTAAGCTACAAAAATGTTACTGGAGTGAGTTAGCCATGTACAAAATTTCGTTTATAAAGCTGGTGGCCCATGTTTCTTATGCTACAAATTTCGTTTATGCTACAAATATGATTGGCCCATGCTTTTTGTAAAGGCCCAAATCATTTTATGCTACATAATCGTTTTATAAGCCACTGATCTTCGAGTTTTTTTTCCAAATCGTTCTATACATAATAAACTCAATAAACCTTCACTTTTATTAAATAAACTCATAATACATCAAAGATAAACTACTTGAAGGCAACCTAATACATTGAGCGATTTATTCATCGAAAAGCTAATACATTGGATAGAAGCCTTATTCGGAGTCACCAGAACCGGAACCGGACATAGCCTGGTCGTCTAGAACGATTTCTTCATCGGCAATACTGATTACATAACCCACTTCCGCCTCGACCTTGCATAATTGATGTTCGATCTCTAAACAATTGTCTTCAATATTTGAAGTGTGCTGTATACGTTCTTGTGCGTCTAGATGACCCTTCAAGCAAATACACATCTCAAAAGATGCCGGTATGAGTCTTGTTCTTCGTATCGATAATACCCTTCCACTAAGAGAAAAAGCGGATTCCGAAGCTACCGTAAAAGCTTGTACACTTAGTAAATCTCGAGCCATAATCGATAGAACTGGAAATTGAGATTGCCTTCCTTTCCACAAAGACAAAATATCAAAGTTGTTAAATTCTTTTTGTTCCATAGAGATTATCCAATCGGTTCCGGTATATCTTCCAAATTCGTTAGTACCAGTGTTGTCACTCCTAGACCGTTTAACACTTTCTTGTCTTAACGTATGGAATATGCTAGTACTCGAACTTATAGACGATGATGAAGGAGCCGAACTCGTGAAACATTTTTTGAACCATATTCATTAAAATAAATATCAAATAAATCTTTAAAACATTTATTAAAATAATTTTTTGCATTTGTTTCAAAGTTAATGTCATCTTCATACAAATTCAAATCATTAGAAATCTTCTCGATATATACTTCCACCCCATTAAAGTTAAAGCATGGGTTCAATGCGGCGGCACAAGTAATTACCGGTGGGATTTCTTTGAAATATTTTTTAAGTTTTTCTTTCATCGGTTCAACCATCATATCATATGGTTGACCACTTAATCTAAATTCGCTCATTTTTAAACACATTGCATAAAGTTGGTGGAGTATCAAATGACTCGTGAGATAATAAACACCCGATAATAAAGTTGTTGCATTTTAAAAAACTTTGAGTAATTCGGTTAATTTTTCAATGATCTCCCAATTTTCAACGGAAAATGAAAGAATTTTTCAGGGGTATTTTTCAACAAGACCATCATGAAAAATACTCAAAGGGATTTTTTGGCGTATAGCATATTGAAAATTAAATAAGTCGAGTTTCATCTTGTAGGAACGTCCCAATTAGGTGTTAAAAAACGATGTTTGTTTCGCTACACGATGCCATATAATCTTTATATCTTCTTTTAGGCCCTTGAAATATATCTTGCAACATTGTTTTAAAAGCGGTTTTTATAGACAATATTTCGGCTACCGCTAGTCCGTCTTGCACAACCAAGTTTATGATGTGTGCAACACATCGACTGTGATAAAAAATGTCGTGCAAATGTGATTGATATTTTAGAATTAGTCTATTGGCGGCATTTGTATTGTTAGAAGCATTATCAAATGAGATTGAAAAAAATCTTATTTTCTAACTTAAATTGCCTCAATACATCTCGTAACTTACGAAATAAATTCCGACCGGTGTGAGGATAATCAAAAGTTTCCAAATCAATCGTACGCTTCATCATTTGCCAAGTTGCGGGATCAACCTAATGTTTTGTAACACAAAGGTACAAACCGGACAAACCATGAGGAGCCGACCAAACATCAGTTGTTAAATTTACACGTGTATTTAAATTTTCAAAACCGTTTATGAGTTCGAGTTTAGCCTTTTTTCACATTTTAAGTGCATCACGTCACGACTTACATGAGTATATCGCGGTTGAAGACATTTTTGAATGATGTTAGTCAATCTCGGGTTGTCGAAGTGGTTGAACGGAAAATCTTCTTGGATCACAAAGCTTGCAAATTGTTGTCGAACTCGATCCGCCTCGTATGCAAAAAGACCCCCCTCTCAAGACATAGACGATTGACCCGCATCCGGAACGAATTTGAGTACGGGGCAATACGGTTTTTCGAAATGTAGCCTCAACGTCGAGTTGGATGAGGCACTTATAAACTTACTGTAATGTTTACAATGACCCTTCTTACTCCCATCCGACATCTTGCAAAGATCGTAATGTTGCCAAATATCTTTGTTTCGGGTTGTTTCTATGACCTCAAGAATCGTCGGTTCATTTGTAGAACCAACACCGACGGAAGTTGAAGAACTTTGAGTTGCCATTTTATGAGCGATTTGTGAGTGTATTTGAGAGTTTTGATTGTTGTAACTGAACCAAAAGATACATGGTATTTATACTAAATTATGGAGTGATATAAGATGCATTAAAAAAAATATATATATATATATCCGTTACTTACATTTGTGCAGGTGTTTGCGTGCCTGCTTTCTTCTCCTTTACAGAAGCCTTCCAACGTTCCTAGGTTAGCAACTGGCGGTTATTCCCTAACCGGAACCGGTTAGGGTCAATAACCGGTGTTGACCGGTTTCGGTTTTGGGTTTTTTTCTGGTTTCTGTTTTTTTGCCCACCTCTAGCACGGACTATTCGCAGTCTGTAAAGGAGTCACGAAAGCACATCTGCCTAAATGTTGTACATTACAATTGTCAACTAAACTTTATGCTTGCATTTTTTACCCATCTAGAGTACACTGCGAATTTACATGTAACGTGACACGCCAAACTTTGGTTTTCTCAGCTAAATAAGTCCACTTAAAATGTATTAGTTACAATAAAAGTCAACTCTTAAGTTGTATCCCACAAACATCGAAAAAGAAGGATTATAACCCAATAACAATAAAGAGGCTTATAACCCAATAACAATAAATGAAATACGACCCAAAGCCTTGCCCAACTTTTTTAAAAAGTATACGTCTGCCTTTGAAGATGAACATTCAAAGAAGGCACATGCATTCAAGCAAAGCATGTCCGTGCTTTTACTTATGTATTGCAATTAAGTTTGTACATTTATCGATGTGGGACAAAACCAAAACTATATCTTGGCGGCACTGTATCGCGCATTTTTTAGCTCGTTAACCACACCTATATCTGACCTTCAACTCCAACACTTTGGTTCTCAATTTCTAAATACACTCGATTCATCTTTGGATCTAAAGTACGCAAATGACTATAAAGTCACATATTTTTAAACTTCATGTTTTGGATGCTATAATAGGTCTACAACATAATGCTAATGAAACAAGTCTTCAAATTACTATGACTCTTCCAGTTTGGTATGCTTGCCTTTTGAACCCATCTAAGTACACAGTGGCGGAGCCAGAAATTGTGATCACGTGAGGCATCAAACATTATGAAAAAAAAAATGTAACGTGAAACAAGTCGGGTCGGGTTTGAGTACAAGCAACAATAGTGCTATATTTCAATGCATTTATAAGTTTGTCTAGAAAACAGATACTTAGTGGGAAAAAAACATGATGAGTAACTATAAGTTGTACCAAAGTGCTTTCCATCTTAGAGCATTTGCAATGCTCAAAACTTCCAAAGACTTTTTGCATTTATTAAAGCATAATCTCATTAATGTTTGAATACTCAAAAGTCATTCTTATTAACTTTCTTCATTGGTAAAAACTTTGCAAAAGCTTTTTGTAATTATGAAAACAAGACAATATGGTGCAAAAGTCATTTGATAAAACGCTTGACAAACTGCTTTGCAAAAAGTCTTTAGCTACAATGCTAAAAAGTCTTTAAAAAAGCTTTTGCAAATAGTAAAAAACTTTTCAAAAATCATGCATTGGAGATGCTCTTATAAGTAACTTAATTATAAGACATTTGATTATTTTCTTGAAACTATAAATTATTCGATAATTGAAAAGCGGTGTTTACGGTAAAGAAAACATCATGGGATAATTGCATGAAAATGTATCATACTTGTCATTTTTTGTTATTTTGTGTATTGAACTTTTTTTTATTGTGTGTACTGAACTTTCAAATTTCGACTTTTGTATGTATTTTGTCACTTTTTAGCCATGTGAAATGACCATTTTACCCTTCGAATTTTGAATAAAGTAAGGGTAAACGGTCACAAATACACACAATAGTCGAAATTTGAAAGTTCAGTACACACAATAAGAAAAAAAATTCAGTACACACAATAACAAAAGGTAACAAGTATGATACATTTTCAAGTAATTAACCCCACTAACCTCTCAAAAAAGAAAAGGACTTTACTTAATTTTAGTCGGGTAAAAAACTATTTGTCATAATTAGCCGAAACAAAAATGATACTAGGCATCAAAAAATACATAACGTTACACATAGTAACCATTAAATCATACGTTTTGAGAAAAACTATTACACAAAAGTATATTATGGCCCGTTTGGTTGGTGGGTTTTGGATTTGAATTTGAGATTGATGGTAAAAGTTGTTGTTTGTTATGTGAGTTTGACTTTTAAATATTGAAGAGGATCCGCTAAAAGTAAAAGTTGAGGAATATGTTAGGTTTTCTCTCTCACATACTTACATTACATTATGTCACTTTTTCTCTCTCACACATATATACTTTTTTTATTTTTAAATAATATTTCTTAAATAAGTTTTATTATTAAATTCATAAAACAAATATAATTTATTTCTCCTAAACCTATATCAAATTCAAATCCTATTCTAAACCCACTTATAAACCAAACGGACATTTAGAGAAGAAAGAGAGAAATGAGACACTGTGTATACTATATTATATTTAGAGAGAAGTGCAAAAATCATCCCTGTGGTTTGTTAAAAAATCGTCTCACGTCCATCGTTAAATAATTGTTCAAAACACATCCCTCCTTCAATGTTTTGGGACACGATACATCCCTTGGACTAACGGTGCAATTTTTTTTCCTGTTAAGTATTAACGAGAGTCTAATATTTAACGGTGCAACTATATAGGAGGGTATTGTTGTCATTTTGCTGTCACATGGATGATTTTTGCACTTCTCTCTTAAAAAGTTTTTGTTTGTTTTTTAATTTAAAAAAAAACTTTTTTACATTATTATTCGTAAAAAAATTTAATTTTTTTTACAAAATCTTTAAAAAAACATTAAAAAGTGCGAAGTTTTTAAAAAAAATTTAAAAAGTTTTGTAAAAAAAATTTAAAAAAAAAAATTAAAAAGTGCGAAGTTTTTTAAAAAATTTTAAAAAGTTTTGTAAAAAAAATTTTTGCTTCTTTCTCATCAAACTTTTGCTTCTTAGAAGTTTCTTCATCTTCAGTTTCTCTTGCCCTTTTCTTAGCAAGTGATTTTCTTCTCTTTCCTCCAGACTTTTTACAAACCTCTTTTACAATCTGTTCAGGTTTTACATCTTCTTCCTTAGCAGATTCTTCTTGTTCTGCTACAGACTTCTTTTCCTTATCCCCTGTATCCATGGGAACAAATAAATGAACTTGATCCCATACTTTCTCAAAGATAGGTCTAATCTCATCATAGCTCATTTTCTTGAAAGACTTCACCTTATATCCTCCCTGATTCTTTAAGAATGTAATCATGTTTTTCCTTGCTTGAGCTACTGAAACAGGTTTAAGCTTTAGAGCATGATACCTTAACACTGAAGGATCATTCCAATCAATAACTTTTTCCTTTCTTCTGATTGCTTTGCTTAAGTTGAAGTTTCTTGATTTACTCCAACATTAATTTCTTCATATAGTCTTTTTGCTATTTTTGCATCTCTGGCAAGTCTTTGTTTTTCTTCTTCTTCAAGTTGCTCTTGTAACTTTATTGCTGCCTCCAATCCAGCTCTTTCTTGTCTTTCTTTTAACTTAGTCTTCTTCTCAGGCTCAGGCTCTGTCATAATTGCTTTTCCTTTGTCCTTTGCCTTAGCAGTAGCAGCATCTACTTCACTGACAGTACCAATATCAGCAGTACTAACTTGTCTACTAGCAGTACTATCTCCACCACTGCTAGTACTAACTCCTCTTCTCTGTCTGATATAAGTTTGAAAATTTGTAGGAGTAGTAACTTCTTTCTCACTCTTCTCTCCACTGCATTGATCCTCTACAAGCTTAGTAGGAATTTCTTCTTGTAAAACAAGTTCAGTTTCATCACTAACTTTCTCTTGAATCTCTGTATCTGCATCTTGAACACAAGTCACTCTTTCATCTTGCACTAAAGAAATGTTTGGATCTTCATCAATATCAGATATCTTCCTCTCCTGTTTGGAAGAATCCTCAGGAGCATCTTCATCTTCAGAGAGAACAATCCTAGCTCTTCTTCTTGCTTTGCCAGACTTGACTTGCTTCTCCAATTTCTTCACTCTTAAAATCAATTTAGTGAAAGCAGCACTATAAGTCTTCTTTGTCTGCTGCAAGTCCTTCTCCAACACTACAATTCTGTCAGACAATTTTGTAACCAAATCCGTCAAATCAGTTTGTTGCAGTCTACCCTCATCACTTCTATGTGAGTGAACAGCATGGAGAGGTGATTCATGGGGTGTTGGAACAGTTTCCTCTGCATCAGGCGAGGGTTGAGAGGGTTGTGGTTGAGAAGTTGATGGTGCACTGGTTGTTGTATGGTCAGGTGAGGGTGATGGTTCTGGTGATAGAGATGGTGAATAAGATATTCTTAATGGAGAGGTAGATGGTGCTTCACCCTAAGGTTGAACAAGCATAGTAGCAAACAAAGGTGTGATAACCCCAGAGTATCCCTTGGTAGGTCGCCTCATATTGTTGAATAACTTGTTGGTAAGAGTAGGAGTAGGATAAGTTCTTGTATGTGGTAAAAGTAGTCTTTGGTATTTGTTTAGGATAATTTGGATGAACCTAGGATACATTAAAAACTTGTGTGGGCTATTCAGATTCTTGACCATGGCTTCAAATATGAATTTTGAGAAGTTGAAGGTCCTGTTTGTTGCCAGGCAAATAATAGCAGTAGCAATGTTACTACTAAATTGATCCCAAACTGTCTTTTTAGAGCTCATACAATGGAGAATAGTATGAATGAAAAACTTCCATTGGGGAGAGAAATATCCTTTGAAGAAAGTAAGACTATCAGATGTTATTGCATACCCCATGTTTGTGAGTTGCTCAAAGATTTCTTCATTTGGTAAAGAAGGAAGGCCTGTTGAGTCCTCCAATTTGAAATGCCTTCTTAGAGAAGCTTCAGTTATGATTGTTTCCCTACCATTAATGGTAGCAGTGATAGCTTGAACTCCTTCCTCAGTTGTGCTTAAGACAGCAGTCTGCCAAAATTTATCAATGAGGGACATATAGAGAATTAGACTTTCAGTGAGGGCATAAGAGATGTGACTTCCAGAGAGAAAGTCTATGATTTCTTGAAAATCCTCACTGCCTTCTGTCTTGATCAAGTATGCTACCATATTATGCTTATCGTACAACTCCAAAGTTGCCATTTGATGTATGAAAAGATGATTAAAGAACTGGGATTTAGTTGTGGGAGAGAGTGTAATGTTTTGGTAGAGTGAATTGAATTGTGAGAGAGTTTTTAAAGAGTTTATGTTCACCGAGTGTAAAAGATTTAAACTTATCTTGAAGAAATCTAATGATTATATAGAAAGTTCATGAAATCTCCAATTAGTCAAACCCTATAAGCTAGGTTGTTGGCGAAAATATCTCAACGGCTCTTTGATTGAGAAAATTCTGTTATGACTCAAACAGTACTAACGGTCACCTAGCAGTACTAAGTTTGAACTAGCAGTACTAACTCAAAGCCTAGCAGTATTAACTTCTCTCAGCAGTAGAAAAACCTGCCTAGCAGTACAAACTTAAAACTGACAGTACTAAGTTTATACCAAGCAGTATTAACTCCAAGCTTGTTTCAGCAAACATATTCATCACCAAAATAAATTCTCACAATCTCTCTTTCTGTTTTTATGCTCACTTATCATCTCTTAATTCTTTTTCTCACCATTTCACTCTTTCTGTTTTTGACACACAACTCTCTTTCTATTTTTAAAACTCACCATTTCTCTCTTTCTGTTTTTGCTCACCAATTCTCACAAAAATGTAAAATATGCCATTAATTCCAAAGGTTTTAAAATGTCCTCCCCACTTCCAAGTGTGTAACCTCTTGAGAGAGGTGGGTCATTGGACTTTTAGATGTAGCCTCAAACCTAGTTTGAGCATCTACATCCCCAATATGGTAAAGTGGCACCTGGGACCACTACCTGAACCAATTCCCTAAAGACTTGACTCATTAAGTGTTGCCATGAATTGGGTCTTACTTTATGTTACCACTGTCCTGCTCTGCTCCTGTGCTAGAAGCAGTAGTGGCAGCCCTTTTCATTCTGTCACACCACTCCTTATGGACAGCCTCATCACCAACCTTTATAGGGGGACCACCAAACTGAGGTACCTTAGTGTCCCGACCTCTTTTGAATATCTTATCAGTTTGACACCTTTTGTCTGATGCAACATATCCTTTCATTCAAACTTTTCTGCTTATGAGCACAATTTGCCTCCCCTTAAGACAACATAGGTCAGCAAAACACCATATCCAAGCATACTTCTTTGCTTATCCTGCAGTTGTTAGTCCAAAACCAAGAAAAACATAATCCAAGCTATTTTCTTGTTTAGCAGTACTAATTATGACTAACAGTATTAACATGCAGGTTTAAAAATAGCTAGCAGTACTAATTATAGCTCACAGTTTTAACAAACAGTCTTAAATATAGCTAGCAGTACTAATTGACAAAACTAACAGTACTAACATTTTACAGAACTTTACAAAAACATAAAGGGATTTAGGTATTAAGGATTAAGCATTCCAATACTTGAGACCAAGTATTGAAACCTTCCTGCATCAAAACCTTTTGTAAGAAGATCTGCAACATTATTATCAGTATGAATCTTAACCATTTTAATCAACTTTTTAGTATTGCAATCTCTTATAAAATGATACATAATCTCTATATGTTTTGTTTTATGGTGTTGAACTGGATTTTCAATAATACAGATAGTATTGTTATTGTCAATATGAATCCCAGTGTTCATGAAATTATACCTATAGTCCAGCAGTTGGTTTTGTATCCAGAGTACTTGTCCACAGCAACTAGCAGCAGCCACACATTCAGCTTCAGTTGTAGAGGTGGCTACTACAATTTGTTTCTTACACTGCCAAGATATCAACCTGTTTCCCAAAAACTGACAACCGCCAGTAGTAGACTTCCTATCTTGAGTTGCACCAGCATAGTCACTATCAGAATAAGCAACTAGCTCAAATGGAGAATCCTTAGGATACCAAAGGCCTAATGTAGGTTTGCCTTTCAAATATCTAAAAATCCTCCTAACAGCTGTGAGATGGGATGTCTTTGGTGTAACTTAAAATCTGGCACATGCACATACTGCAAACATGATATCTTGTCTAGATGTTGTGAGATACATCAAGGACCAAATCATGGATCTATAAAGATGTTCATCAACATCAGTAGCATCTCCATCTTTTACCAAAGGTTTTTCCAAATTAATTGGAGTAGAGGCGGACTTCACATCTATGTAGTTGAATTTTCTCAGTATCTCATCCATATATTTATCTTGGCTGATAAATATTCCATCTTTCCTCTGCTGTACTTGTAACCCTAAAAAGAAGGTAAGTTCTCTCATAAAACTCATTTGAAACTTATCCTTCATAAGCTTCTCAAATTAATTACATAGTTACTTATTCTTCTGCCATGTCACTCCAATCAAATCCAACCCCATCTATTGCCAACATTGCCTTTGAAGATGTGTCTTCCACATTCACAGTTCTCCTGGTGTTTTCTTGATTTCTGCTCCCTTGATCATAATTCTTTGACCTGTTGTCCTGACTCCTAGGATTTCTGCATTCTCTGGCAAAGTGTCCCAACTTGTGACAGTTGAAACATTCTACTTTAGACTTATCATACCCTGCAGTATCATTACCATTGATGAAAATCCTTTTTCCTGTCCTCTGAAAGTACTTCTTTGCCCTCATACTCAGCAAAGAGAGCTGCCACTTCAAGTCCATTGCTTCCAAATCATCTTCATGAATTTGTTCTAAATCCTGATGTAGGACATCAGAACCATGGGGATTTTCAACCATGAAAGCATACACAGTATCATCACAGATGTTAACAGTACTAACATTAGAACTAGCAGTGTTAACTTTAGAGCTAACAGTACTAACTTCATAAGGAAGGTTAGCAGTATTAACATCTTTAGTACTGCTAGTGCTTGAAGCAGTCATAAAGGCCATGTTTTGATCACCAGTACTTGTACCAACAGATTTCTTAACCTTTTGTTTAACAATTTTAAAGTTGTTGTACAGATCATCAATACTCATTGTTTCAATATCAGGCTTGTTCATCCAGACTTCTACATGAGTATCCCACTCAGAAGGCAAGCTTCTCAAAAATTTTAAATTTAGGTCTTCAGAAGTGATGACCACACCCAAAATTGCAAGCCTGCTAACAAGCTTTTGGAGCCTGTTAAAGATAGAGTCAAGTGACTCTGTGCTTGAAGCATTAAAAAATTTATATTGTTGCTTCAAAAGTGCCTTCTGTGTCTTCTTGGTTGCTTCATTACCTCCAAATCGAGTTTTAATTGCAGCAAACATTAATTGAGCATCATCATACCGACTGAAAGTAAGCTGATGTTCATTGGGAAGAGACATGAGTAGCAAACTTCTAGCCTTGACATCATTCTTCTTGCGGGTCTTTTCTTCAGCAGTTACAGGTACAGTCATCTTGGTAACAGAAGTGCCATTCTCTTGTGATGTTACCGGTACAGATACCCCTGAGTTACCATTCTCTATGACCTCCCATATAGCATAATCTTGTACCTGGAAGTACTGTTTGATTCTTATCTCCCACATCTCATACTCACCAAGTAAAATAATGACGCAGTAGAATGAACAATGTATATAACCAAATCTCTTCAATATTATTAGATTAATAATACGAGTACTCTTAACCAGTACTAGGGTTTACAACCTTGAAGCATGCAAAACTTTTCTCAAAAACGTGTCTAAAACCTTAACCTAGGATCTCCTTTTATACACCACAAGGAGTCCTTTACAAGATAACTACAAATCTTAGCATATATTCTATAATTCTAAACATATACATATCTTCCTAATATTATAAGATATACACCAAGATTACATCCATATATATATTCTCACGAATCTTTTTCTTCAATTAATCTTCTTTTCGCATTCAGCAGTATTAACTTTCATCAGGCAGTAAAACTAACACTAGCAGTACTAAGTTCAATACTGACAGTACTAACCTAGTTAGTACGGTTAGTTATACTCTGGCAGTATTAACCTTTTATGAAGATTTATTCTCAACAATCCTCCCCTAAACTTGTGATTTACCCTCAAATCTCTAGTTTATTCTAAATTAAATCTTCTAGTCTTCTGTTGCTGAGGATTCTTTCAAACACTCTTTCATTGTTCTTCAATATGAGATTTCACAAACTTTAGAAGTTCAAATGCCATAGTACTTTCAGCTTCAGCTTCTAATCTCTAGTTTAGCATCTTTTCCAATATTTCCTTAGTGAAAGGATACTTTTTCTCCACTAACATATGAAAACTGATTAATGTACCATCCAACAATAATGTATGAACTCCACAGTTTTCATATAGCTTCCAGCTGATCAGGGTCCAATCTTGTTGATTACTCCATACTTCATGTTCTGCATTTGGTTCAAACATAGTCTTGAGATCTCCCCAAAGCATCAAATTGTAACCTTCTGGAGTAATATCTTTGAATCTCTGCATTACCAATCTATGCAAATCTACTAAATCTTGTCTATCAAATCTTCTCAGCATACTCTCAAAAGTTTTATGATAACTAGTGTTTCCATCAGCTCTTATAATCTTGTAAACATGCATATCACTTCATAAGCTTTGAGATTCCCAATCTACTATAGGATACTTAGAATGTAAGATCTCTGGATCCATAATTTCTTCTTCATCAAGAACTACAGTCAACCACATTCTTAGTTCTTCTTTCTCTTTTTCATAATCAGCTGCTTCTTTCTCATCAAACTTTTGCTTCTTAGAAGTTTCTTCATCTTCAGTTTCTCTTGCCATTTTCCTAGCAAGTGATTTTATTCTCTTTCCTCCAGACTTCTTACAAACCTCTTTTACAATCTGTTCAGGTTTTACATCTTCTTCCTTAGCAGATTCTTCTTGTTCTGCTACAGACTTCTTTTCCTTATCCTATGTATCCATGGGAACAAATAAATGAACTTGATCCCATACTTTCTCAAAGATATGTCTAATCTCATTATAGCTCATTTTTTTGAAAACTTTACCTTATATCCTCCCAGATTCTTTAAGAATGTAATCATGTTTTTCCTTGCTTGAGCTACTGAAACAGGTTTAAGCTTTAGAGCGTGATACCTTAACACCGAAGGATCATTCCAATCAATAAATTTTTCCCTTTCTTCTGACTGCTTTGATTGAGTTAAAGTTTCTTGATTTACTCCAACAGTAATTTCTTCATATAGTCTTTTTGCTATTTTTGCATCTCTGGCAAGTCTTTGTTTTTCTTCTTCTTCAAGTTGCTCTTGTAACTTTATTGTTGCCACCAATCCAGCTCTTTCCTGTCTTTCTTTTAACTTAGTCTTCTTCTCAGGCTCAGGCTCTGTCATAACTGCTTTTCCTTTATCCTTTTCCTTAGCAGTAGCAGCATCTACTTCATTGACAGTACCAATATCAGCAGTACTAACTTGTCTACTGGCAGTACTATCTCTACCATTGCCAGTACTAACTCCTCTTCTCTGTCTGACATAAGTTTGAAAATTTTTAGGAGTAGTAACTTCTTTCTCACCCTTCTCTCCATTGCCTTGATCCTTTACAAGCTCAGTAGGAATTTCTTCTTGTAAGACAAAATTTGTAGGAGTAGTAACTTCTTTCTCACCCTTCTCTCCACTGCCTTGATCCTCTACAAGCTCAGTAGGAATTTCTTCTTTTAAGACAAGTTCAGTTTCATCACTAACTTTCTCTTGAATCTTTGTATCTGCATCCTGAACCCAAGTCACTCCTTCATCTTGCACTAAAGAAATGTTTAGATCTTCATCAATATCATATATCTTCCTTCCTTGTTTGGAAGAATCCTCAAGAGCATCTTCATCTTCAGAGAGAACAATCCTAGCTCTTCTTCTTGCTTTGCCAGACTTGACTTGCTTCTCCAATTTCTTCACTTTTAAAATCAATTTAGTGAAAGCAGTACTATAAGTCTTCTTTGCCAAGGTTTCATACCATGCTCTTGGTGCTTGATGCAGACCATACAATGCTTTCTCCCCCTTGTATACTTTGTTAAGATAGTCAAGATCTTCAAATCCTAGAAGTTGACACACATATACCTCTTCTTCTATCTGACCATAAAGAAAAGCACTCTTCACATCCATTTGATATACCATGAAACCCATAAAAGAAGCATAAGCTAAAAACAGTCTTATTGCCTTAATTCTAGCTACATGTGCAAAGACTTCATCATAGTCTATGCCTTCTTCCTGAGTATGTCCTTGAGCAACCAGTCTTGCTTTGTTTCTAATGACTATGCCCCTTTCATCCTTCTTATTTCTGAAGACCCATTTGGTACCAATAGTTCTATGACCTTTTGGTAAATCCACAAGAATCCAAACCTTTTAAAGTTTAAACTGTAGAAGCTCATCCTGCATTGCTTCTATCCAATCTGGATCACTCAGTGCTTTGGAGATTCTCTTTGGTTCTTCCTGTGATAGGAAACAAGCAAAAAGACAGGTATGAAGGTCTCTATGATTTTTCCCTTCATAAATAACACTAAGAAACCCATGGTCAAGAATAGGTTCTTTCATCCTTCTTGTCTGAACTAAAGACTGCATATCACCAATCACATTTTCAAATGGATGATCTTTATGGATTCTTGTATGAGGAGTGGTAGGCACTGCATAGGAATTTAGGATATTTCCCAAATCAACATCTTGTTCATCTTCATGATTGAAAGACTCAAGATGAGTGTCTTCAAATGAATGACTAGGTCCCATCACGTCTTCAGGATTAGTAGTATTAACTGGTGAAACAACAGTATTAACTTCAGAACTACCAGTATTAATTTCAGGACTGGCAGTATTAACATGTGGTTCAGCAGTATTATCTTCCTTAAGACTGCTATCATCTTCAAGCTTATCTTTATCATCATTCTCATCATTTGGACCATCTTGAACTTTCCTTTCATCATCAGCAGATTTTGGTTCATCATTACCAACATCTTTTAAAGGTGAATCAAAGTAGGAAGCATCTTTCTAAATTGGCATCACAATGCACTCTTTGCTTGTTCCATCTTTCTCTGAAAATGTACCTGCATTTAGATCCTCTTGTGTACCTGCAGATTCATTAGTGCATGTACATGCAGTTACTGGTACATAATTCATAGATTGGGTTAGAGAATCAATATCAAACAGCCACTTTGGACCATTCCCTTCTATCATAGGCTTATTCTCTAGAAACCCAACATGCAAGTTTTCTTCAACCTTCCTGGTTCTAGTGTTGTATACCCTAAAAGATTTACTACTCAAGGAATATCCAACAAAGAAGCCATCATCACTTTTACCATCAAATTTTCCTAAATGGTCTAAGGTATTCAGAATAGTAACATGACATCCAAATGGTTTCATAAAGCTTAGAGCTGGTTTAAAACCTCTAAAGAGTTCATAAGGTGTCTTGTTATGAGGCTTGACTATAAGGACCCTATTTTGTACATAGCAAGCAGTACTAACTGCTTCAGCCCAAAATGTGGTGGGTAGCTTAGAGTCAGCTAACATAGTTCTAGCAGCCTCAATCAATGTCCTATTCCTCCTCTCAGCAACCCTATTTTGCTGAGGAGTCTTAGCTACACTGAATTCCCTTCTAATACCTTTTTCTCTACAAAAGTCATCCATCACTTTATTCTTAAACTCTGTCCCATTATCACATCTGATTATTTTAACTTTCTTATCCACTAGGTTTTCTATCTCTTTGATAAAGTTCTTAAGGATCTCACTGGTTTCATCCTTAGTTGCTAAAAAGAAAACCCAAGTAAATCTAGAATAATCATCAGTGACCACTAAGCAATACTTTTTATGCATTAAACTACTCACAAAAGTTGGACCAAATAAGTCCATATGTAGCATAAACAAGGGCTTAGTAATGGGATTCAGTACCTTGGACTTACAAGAGGCTCTGTGTTGCTTCCCTTTAAGACAAGCAACACAGGTTTGGTCATTTTCAAAACGTTTTAAAGGTAAACCTCTAACAAGATTTTCTTCAACAAGCTTATTTATGTTCTTAAAATTAATATGACCAAGTCTTCTATGCCAGAGCATAGATTCATCTGATGTAGCCTTTGCAACAAGACAAGTCAAACTCTCTTTGGGAACAATGTTCTTTAAATCAAAACTGTACATGTTGTCTTTTCTAGGAATTTTAAGAAGTACCTGACTTTCATCAGGCAACTTAAAATTAGGAGATAAGACAAGACATTCAGTATCAATAAAAAGGACAAAGTTCTTTTTGTCACACACATGTGAGACACTAAAAAGGTTAAAGTTTAACTCATTGATAACGTATACATCATTAAAATCAAGATTATCAGTTTTTAATGTACCTTTACCAGAAATTCTACCACCATATGCTCCTCCCCCAAATGTAACATGACCTCCATCAAATTCCTTGAAATTTGAGAGATAGGCTATGTTACCAGTCATGTGCCTTGAGCATCCACTGTCAACAAAGCCTTTGTCATACATCTGTAGCTTGCCCTGCACATAAAAAAAATAAAGAAATTAGTTTTCCTTGGGGACCCAAGCCATTACTGACTTGGATCTGCCTCATGCATCAATATAGTTATATTTGTTGAAGACAAGTGATGCACCATTAGGTCTGGTAGGTCTCCAAATCCAACATGTTGAGGGCTTAACATCATTAACTCCATTTGCCCTGACAGTATTAACTGGTGTTGTATATGGCCTAGCAGTATTAACTACTCTAGGCCTAACAGTATTAACCTTATGGTTAACATACCTATTAGTTAATGCTGGTTTCTTGTAAAAGGGCCTCTGAACAGTAGTTTGTGCTTGTTTAGAAAAATGTGTCAATGGTCTAGCACAATGAACTGTTGGTTTAGGGTGAGCAGAATAAACAGGCCTAGCAGTACTAAGTGGTTTTAGGCCAGATTTCAGCAAAACTACTCTTGGAGTCATATTCCTGTGGGAACTAGGGTGTGAGGTTTTGGCATAATAGTCATGATCAACCCTGTTATAATTATTCATAGTCACCACCCTTGTCCTTTGATGGTGAGGACAATTAATTTTAATATGATCAAAACTCCCACATCTATAACAAGCTTTGTTATACATCACAAACTCACTTCCTAGTTGATTGGACTTCTAACTATTCCAATTTCTCTGATTCCCTTTAGGACTTTATGATTTATACATCTCAGCATACCTAACTGTCTTTTTAACTGGTTTTTCATTATTCTTTGGTTTGAGAGACTCTACATGATTAACAGGATGGAAAAAATTTTCTTTCCAATCAATGATAATTTCTTTGTCAACTTTAAGTGGAGACTCAACAGAGCTAGTCTCAATGTCAGACACTTGATCTTTTTCCAAAGAGTCATTAGTATTTTGCTCAGAATTATCTGACTCTTTGTTACAAACAATGGTAGACTTTAAACCGGTATCCCTAGGACCATACCCATTAAATTCAAGCTCTTTGAATTCATCAAGACCTAAATAAGACAAGTCTAGTTTTGTTGGTCTATTATAGATTAAAGGATGGGGTAAAGGGACAACATTATACCCCAAACCTTTCTTGCTTTTGTCAGTTATTTGACTTTGTAACATTTCATCTAGGCTCTTTGCAGATTTATCAAACTTTGCAATCTTAAAATCAATGCCCTCCTTTTCTTGCTTAACTTTTTCATACTCAGTTTTAAGCACACTTATTTCATAATCTTTACAACCTACTTCTCTTTTAAGAACATCAATTTTTTCACTGAAAAGAACCTCATTCTTTTTATATGTGAGGAGTTGGTCTTCAACTGTTGCTAAACCTCTTTTATATGTAGCTGCTTTAAATTCAGTTTCATTTAGCTTAACAATCAAATCATCACACTGTTTCTTAAGAGTTTCATAGTTTTTAAGACAAGTTTTAGAGCAAGATTTATCAGTGTATACCTCAGAGTCTGAGAATGCTATTAGAGCCATGTTTGTCTGAACTTGTTCTTCTGCCATGTCACTCCAATCAAATCCAACACCATCTATTGCCAACATTGCCTTTTAAGACGTGTCTTCCACATTCACAATTCTCCTGGTGTTTTCTTGATTTCTGCTCCCTTGATGATAATTCTTTGACCTGTTGTCCTGACTCTTAGGATTTCTGCATTCTCTGGCAAAGTGTTCCAATTTGTGATAGTTGAAACATTCTACTTTAGACTTATCATACCCTGCAGTATCATTACCATTAATGAAAATACTTTTTCCTGTCCTCTAAAAGTACTTCTTTGCCCTTATACTCAGCAAAGAGAGCTGCCACTTCAAGTCCATTGCTTCTAAATCATCTTCATGAATTTGTTCTAAATCCTAATGTAGGACATCAAAACCATAGGGATTTTCAACCATGAAAGCATACACGATATCATCACAAATGTTAACATTACTAACATTAGAACTAGCAGTGTTAACTTTAGAGCTAACAATACTAACTTCATAAAGAGGGTTAGCAGTATTAACATCTTTACTATTACTAGTTCTTGAAGCAGTCATAAAGGCCATGTTTTGATCACCAGTACTTGTACCAACAGATTTCTTAACCTTCTGTTCAACAATTATAAAGTTGTTGTACAGATCATCAATACTCATTGTTTCAATATCAGGCTTGTTTATCCAGACTACTACATGAGTATCCCACTCAGAAGGCAAGCTTCTCAAAAATTTTAAATTTAGGTCTTCAGAAATGATGACCACACCCAAAATTGCAAGCCCTAACAAGATTTTGGAGCCTGTTAAAGATAGAGTCAAGTGACTCTGTGCTTGAAGCATTAAAATTTTCATATTGTTGCTTCAAAAGTGCCTTCTATGTCTTCTTGGTTGCTTCATTACCTCCAAATTGAGTTTTAATTGTAGCAAACATTGTTTGAGAATCATCATATTGACTGAAAGTAAGCTGATGTTCATTGGGAAGAGACACGAGTAGCAAACTTCTAGCCTTGACATCATTCTTCTTGCAGGTCTTTTCTTCAGCAGTTACAGGTATAGTGATCTTGGTAACAGAAGTGCCATTCTCTTGTGATGTTACAGGTACAGATACCCATGAGTTACCATTCTCTATGACCTCTCATAGAGCATAATTTTGTACCTAGAATAACTGTTTGATTCTGATCTCCCACATTTCATACTCACCAAGTTTGAGCATGGGAAGCTTAACAATAGTGTTGTTCTTTGCAGTTTCAAACTCCATGACTTCTAGATTAAAGTTTCTCAAAACACAAGCTCTGATACCACTTGTTGATCATAAACCTTGATCGATTCTTTAGCTTATAAAGAGTATGTTACTTTGGATAAATCCAAAACAACAATAGTAGAGACTTTGTATGTATATTAAAGTGTATGCGGAATCTACACCTTAATACTCTAGAAGTAATATCAATGGAACAATAAAACAATGACGCAGTAGAATGAACAATGTATATAACCAAATTGCTTCAATATTATTAGATTAATAATACGAGTAATCTTAACTAGTACTAGGGTTTACAACCTTGAAGCATGCAAAACTTTTCTCAAAAACGTGTCTAAAACCTTAACCTAGGATCTCCTTTTATACACCACAAGGAGTCCTTTACAAGATAACTACAAATCTTAGCATATCTTCTATAATTCTAAAAATATATATATCTTCCTAATATTATAAGATATACACCAAGATTACATCCATATATATCTTCTCACGAGTCTTTTTCTTCAAGTAATCTTCTTTTGGCATTCATCAGTATTAACTTTCATCTGGCAGTATAAACTAATACTAGCAGTACTAAGTTCAATACTGGCAGTACTAACCTAGTTAGTACTGTTAGTTATACTCTGACAGTATTAACCTCTTATGAAGATTTATTCCCAACATCAGTTTATGCAAATACGATTTTTGATATAACTTATATTTTGTACAGGCACTAGACGAACCAAATGTGGACCAACAATTTTCTGCGAAGAAGTTGGATGATCAACTAGAGATGGAAGAACTTTTTGCAGTTGATACACTTTGTTTAATGATTGATTTTGATATTCCAAAAGAGGTAAACATATTGTTGCCAACTGATATATTCACTCTATGGTTTGTAACTAAATAATCTAATCATTTTCTCTTTAATTAATATAGCAAATGCATAATCAGTTGCCAACTGAACCCATGATCCCTGAAGCAACTGTTCAAGGATGCAACAATCTTGAAACGGCGCAATCAATTATTACTAAATATGAATCACATGTAAGATATAATCTTAAATTAATCTTTTGTGGTTCTAAATAACACTTTAATAATATTTAAAAAAAACACATTTACTTGGTTTTAAATATAGGCAATACATGATCATTTGGACAATCTTTCCATGAAAAATACTGATTTTGTTCAAGGGTCCAATGATGCTAAGGTAACTCATACTTAGAATATTTTTTTAATAATAAGTTATTTCTTAGCACACAAGTTCCTTTTCATTTAATTAAAGCTTTATTTTCCGGTTGATGTTAATCCTACTGTTGCTGTTAATTCTTTAAGGGTTCCTTTGGAACGATATCATAAAGTGAGTAGGTATCTCCAAGATCCATACATTATCCAGCCTGATTCTACAGAACCAAATCATAAAGTGCGTGCTAGGCATAAGAAAATTAAGAAGCGGTGTATGCCTTTGACTACACCTGATGGTAAATTGATTCCAGCATGGACAGAGGTATGTAAATTATACAAAATTTAAATTTTGTAAGATTTCCTATATCTATTACAGTAGTATCCACTACACCTTATTCTCTTTTCAACTATGAATCACTTTTCAAACCAAAACACATGTTATATACCCTACATTATCTACTTTTTCATATTCTTCATAGATTTATGTATCTTATCTTATCTTTTTATCTTATCTATTTATCTCCTTTTCATCTTCTTATCTCTTTGTTATCTATAAATACTTACACATTTCTAATTATCACATCATATCTCCATGATGTTTCTAGTTTGAAATCTTTCCCATGGAATGAGAGTTGGTTAGTTTGAGTATTTTTGAATCCCATTAACCATTTCAAATACACAAACTTCCCTTCATGGACATAAAGTTCATCGAAATAAAATTTAATTCACGTTGCACGTCATATTGTTATGGTGAAGTTTGTGTATTTGAAATGGTTAATGGGATTCAAAATGTATTTATTCAAAGCAACAATCTTCCATTCCTTTGGAAACCTATCAATTTAGAAACATCGTGTGTCTTGTCTTACCTTGTATCTTACCTTGAATCAAAATAAATGAATTACATACATTTGCCGTAAATAGGTTAGTTTTGTTTTTGTATTTCATTTGATAAATCAGTTTTGTTTGTGCTTAGTAGTTGTTAATTTTTATAGGATTTCGTCCATCAAATGCACCAAAAACGAGAGTCCATGTGCCTAAAGAAATTATCAATTTCTTGCGAGAAACCGAAGAGCAACACTTTTATTTTCCATGGTCAATGGATGGTACTTTTGTCTATAATAACTTCTGGCAAGGTTTATTGGGGATCGACAAAGAAAGGCGTGATTGGCTGTCTGATACGGTATGTAAAATCAAACTACTTTTAATTTTCAATACAAATGTATTTCTTGAATGTAAATTACATAATGATTAATTTTATTTCATGACAACACCTCGACTTATGGGTGTTATATCTGTGGCTTTTTAGACCGGCAGAAGCTGATTGGGCAATTGCTGGACCATTTTTTAACACTTTTATGCTTGGCTACGAGTTGCCGTGTTATTATGCTGACGGTGTTACTTATGGTGTTCCTTGGTTTGCTCAATTTGTGGAAAAGGTTAGATGTAGTTATATGTATACGCAATATATCTTAAGATGTATTATTATTGATACAGATTATAATTTTGGCAATACTTAGGTTTATTTTCCCATCAATGTAGAGGAAGTACATTGGATACTTGCAGAACTCCATATTTGATCAGGAGTTGTAACTTTTTATGACAGCCTACCCCCGGATGATTTAACTGTTGAATATCAAAAATGGTGGCTGGACATGAGAGCTTGTTATGCAACTCAAATTCCAAAGCTATTGTTAAAGACCGAGGTGTTGTATAAGAAGAACATTGATCCAGCTAACTACTCTATCACCTATCGGTATGCTGTTAATGTGACTAGGCAAGGTGATGCATATGGTGACTGTGGTATATGGGTGATACGAAATATGTACAGGTTGGTGAATAATCTATCTTTAGATGTTAGTAATCCCACTCAACTTGGCTTAGCATACCAAGAACGGTTGACCGACTTTTTCTGGAAGTACAAGATTCCTGTTAAACAATTTCCTGTTAAACAATGAATAGAAGATGTTGCTTTGAACTTTGACACTTATGGTTGTTCTTGCTGTAAACTTTGACACTTATTGGCTGTTACTATGATTATTGTATTCGGAAACTGTAGTTTCCAATAACTTGATACCACTTTTTGTATGTATATGTATGATAACTGCCATTTTTAAACTGGCATTTATCTTTCCTTAACAACATGAACCAAACTTTTGGTTGTAGTTTAGATCAGGTTGTATGTTCATATGTCTCTTTTTAATATTTGTATGATAACTGCATGTAGTAATTTTAGTATTTTGTATGATAGCTGATTTTTATGTAGTAGTAATTGGGTATGATACATGATTTAAAAATGGTTACATTTATCAACACAAACTACTTATATACACCAATGCATCCATTTCATACTTTCAGACTTGCAGTAACATTTATCAACACAAACTACTAATATTAATAAGATAACACTAGCTGAAACATAGTGCTTACTATAACCACAAAGAGGTTACATTAACCAGTTGAGACATGGTGCCTACACAAGTTCTACCATTGTTACTTAACAACATCATTAACAAAATATGACCCACCAGATAAACAGGACAAAATCAAGTGATTCAAAACAACATCAGCTAGATCCATAATATCTAATTATCAACAAAACAAAACAACAACTTGATCTCCCTTGGGTGTGACCAACTAATCAGCTAGATTCAAAAACTCCACATTATTCTCCTTTTTACGAATCCCGTTATTCACTAATTCTTGCACATGTGTCACAGTAGCAAGCACATCAGAATCCATCTTGATGGTGTCCATCAAACCATCCAAGCTATCAAAAACCGCATCCTGATCTTCCTTAGCTTCCATCTTACACTTCATTTGATTCATCTTAGTTAGCCTACTCCTCAGATCATCAGCCTGATCACGGAGAACTTTAGCAAATAGTTTATCTTCTACGATGCGTTGGTTAAAGAACAACTTCATGAAGTTAGCTATTTTAGTTTCACCACTTAATTGCATCAACTCAGTCAAGGTAGCGCCTCCACTAGTACTTGCAATTGATGAACTTTTGATGAGTTTATAGATCTAGTATTTATTTATTTTTTATTAACTTGTTATTAGATGATTGTTGGTGAGTAGATTTGTAAGGACATCCGATTGTGTAAATTTTAAAAAAGTAACATAAACACCCCGTAACTATTCAATTTAATGAAGAGGATACAAAACAAAGATAAACTTAAGGTTAACATTTTTATTCGAAATGAAAGATTGTCTACAAAACACTTTTTATCAATTCATGTATAGATACAAACAAAAAATAAAACCAACTTAACCATAAAGAACTTTCTATCTTTCGGGCTTCCCTAGCATTTCCCCTGATGCACTTTGCATTTCTTCTAAATTTATTGATTCTCATAATAAACTGGGAATGATAGCCACGGCTCTTGCATACATTGGCGGATCGAACCAGTGACTTAAACCACAATTTGGACAAAGGTGGAATCGACGTCCAGGGTTATGAGGAGTCCACGAAGTTGTTATGGTAGCTATTGATCTACAAATCCTACACAAATTTTGGTTGTCCATGTAGTTGGTGATTCTTTAAACAAGTTTGAAAAGTTTTTTGGTTCTTTTCAAGATTTATTAGTTGATGTATATTTATAAATATAGAGGGAGAAAAAAGATAGTGGTTGAGCAATTGAATGTATGTTAGGTGAATACTTATGAGTTAAAAATTTATGGTAGAAAGGTGAATATTAAATACCAATTGCAACTTTCATCAGTCTAGTAGATTTTAACTTTTAAAACAAGGTTACAATAAAATTTGACCAACATACATAATACATCACTTAAAACGAAATTACAACCATAACAACTCAAAAGAAAGTACAACTTTTTATGCTTCCAACATGCCTAGTACAAGTACCATATAAAGAACTTACGGGAAATTAGAGCTTGATGATCCCAATCCCTCACCTTCTACAGACTCAAAGTCGTCCAAAAGAGACTTGCCTTTTAAGTCAATACCTAATCTTTTAGGCTTAAGAGGATTACGAGATATCAAGTAACATGGTGATTTTTTTTGGGGGGGGGGGGGGGGGGGGGGAGGGGGGGGGGGGGGGGGGGGGACTTCTTTTTGTTCCCATGAAATCATCTCTTCCAACGAGTAAGAATCAATTTCTTTCTTTATCTTTTGGTGACTTCTAAGTTGAGGTCACCTTAGCGTCAGACTCATCAACACACAAGTTCTTCAAATAGTATTCAGTTACCTCCAATTGAGGAATATGAGAAACATACACCTCAAGTAAACCATGCAAGTTAGCCATTTCATACATATTTTTCACATCCCTGTCATTTTCCATAATAGTCAATCCTTCTTCTAGGCTACAATCGGGTTTACAATAAAACCAATGCCAAATATCTTGATCTACTTTCTCAATCAACAAATCACAAAATTGCTTGTAAGATAGTTTATTAACCTTAGATATCTTTAATTCTAAAGCTTCTCCACCATACTTTAAAGGATAAATCATGAAACAACCATTGTAAAAAACATCTAACACGATTTCATCACATGAATGTGAATTCCTGCATAAATTTTTTGAAAAACCAATTAAGATTAAAAAAACAATAAATATTGTAAAGTCAAATAACTAATATTAAATAACATACACAAACTCTCAAAAAACTATATCGCTACATATTGTTGAGTCCGACCCTTCAGAAGACATCTTGTATACAAGTAAGGATACTAAGAAATTGTATCAGGAGTGTAAATAAATTGATTGTACAAGCTTATTTATGATTATTAATGGTCATAAATCGCTTCACACCAATATCAATGACTTTATATGATATATAAGGTGACTTATGGTTGTTGGGTAAATTCTGATTATTTAAATGTATATTAAGTATATAGTACTAAGGTAGTTTTATGGTTATATTATTTGGAAAGTACGTTCTTTAGGTTGTTGAGTTTTATTTAGGTTATTACATGGTCAACATAACATTACTCACAGTTGGAGCAGGTTGTCAGTTGAACAATCGGCAGTCGAGTAGTTCTTTATCACACAAAACAGCGCTTAATATATATGCAGGGTACTTAGTGGTTGTTGGGGGTATTTAGTATATTAAATGGTAAATTAACTTATCTACTATTTATTAATAGGCAACATTCACATTAACTCACAAGTTGAGACGTTACCAGTTGAGGCAATCGTCAACTGAGAGTTCTCTCACACAATCATTACTTATATATATGCTAAGGTACTATGGGTTGTTGGGGGATTTTATGAATTATTAAATGTAATTAACTTTCTTACTATTTAATTAATAGTCAAACATTCACATTAACTCACAAGTAGTAGCAGTTGCCCCAAGTGAGCAATATAGTCGAGTAGTTCTTCTCTCACTAAAACATTTATTATAATATGCAGTACTTATTGGTTGTTGGGGTAATTTATGATTATTAAATGTAAATTAACTTACTACTATTTATTAATAGTCAACATCACATTAACTCACAAGTTGAGCAGTTGCCAGTTGAGCAATCGTCAGTCGAGTAGTTCTCTCACACAAAACATTACTTATATATATGCAAGGTACTTATTGGTTGTTGGGGTAATTTATGATTATCAAATGTAAATTAAGGTATATAGTACTAGGTAGTTGTCGATTTTCATTATTTGGAAAGTATGTTTAAGGTTGTTGAGTTTATTTATGATTATTAATGGTCAACATCACATTAACTCACAAGTTGAGCAGTTGTCAGTTGAGCAATCGTCAGTCGAGTAGTTCTCTCACACAAAACATTACTTATATATATGCAAGGTACTTATTGGTTGTTGGGGGTAATTTATGATTATTAAATGTAAATTAACTTACTACTATTTATTAATAGTCAACATCACATTAACTCACAAGTTGAGCAGTTGCCAGTTGAGCAATCGTCAGTCGAGTAGTTCTCTCACACAAAACATTACTTATACATATGCAAAGTACTTTTAGTTGTTGGGTAATTTTTGATTATTAAATGGTAAAAATTACTTGCGTATCTATATATTTATTAGTTCACATCACATTAACTCACAAGTTGAGCAGTTGCCAGTTGAGCAATCTTCAGTCGAGTAGTTCTCTCACACAAAACATTACTTATACATATGCAAATAATGGGTGTTAGTATTACTTATTACTAAAAAAATGGGTGAATCAAGTAATGAGTTTAGTTTATTTTTGGTTTTCAGAGATCTAACTTATGGTGTTAGTCTAAAAAAAAGCAATTTCGTACGTTCAATAGTTGATTATGTTATGAACAAAGTTCAAGTTTAATGATTCGTCCGGCGTCATGTATAATTATAAAGTGGTACAAGTGTGTTCCTCATTGTATAATGATGATGTTGTCATTGTTTTGCAAAAAAATTTGAACAGCTACTATAGGTTCGAATCTACTCTTTTTTTTGAAAGGCCTTAACAATTGCTTAAATTCAAAACTTCTTCTTCTATGACCTTAGGGTTCGATCTTAACGCTCCTTATTTTCTAATGATCAATATTTCCTAAAAGTGAAACAAGTTCGGAGAATAAAAAGGCAAACAACATGTAGAATATTTTTGGCAATAAATACATTTAAAATTACATTCTACTGACCAAGATCGCAAAACCTATTATCAAAAGCACAATAACTCAAGTGTCATGATGACGTGTTTGAAAAAGGTGATAGATTTGATAGTAAAGAATTATTAATGTATGAAATTGGTTATAAGGCTCTTTTAGATGGTTATGAGTTTAAGACTAGAAAATCATATACAAAATGATATGATGTAATTTGTAGGAATGATGATTGCAATTGGAAAATAATATCAAGTGCGTACAAAGGTAGTACTAGATGGGAAATAGGTAGCGTAAATGACCATCACACTTGTCCTAAAACACAAATAGGTATGCATTCACCGTATGCTACACGCAAAATTGTTGGGTCATTTATATAAGAAACCTAAGTGAATAAACTAGCAGAATCTTACAAGGAAAGGTAAATAAATCATGTATATACATGGACTTGAACCATTGATATTTACTTACAAAAAAGGCATGGAGATCAAAAAATGTGGCGTTGGGAATCTTTATTCGGGGTGCTTGTAGCATCTTTTGCACACTTACCGTATTATTGTCATAATTTGGAAATGATAAATGATGGTACTGTTACATACATTGAGACCGATAATGAAGACCGGTTCAAGATGGTTTTTATAGCTTTCGGTGTTGTGGTAAGCATTTTTTAATGTTTTTTAATTAAATTAAAATAAGTTCTTTTATAGTTGTATACCTAATTGTTTACTATTTAATTAGATTCGGAGCTTCAAAAAACATATGCAGACGTTGATATAATATTGATGCAGCACATCTAAAAGGCATTATGAAGAAACAATCTGGTAGGGGGGGGCGGGGGTTGGGAATTTGGATGGCAACAATCAAATCATACCTATTGCGACCGGCGTGTCTCAGGGTGAAACTGGTCCTTCATGGACATGGTTTTTGTCTAATTTGAAAGAATGCATAGGGGAGGTTCCAAATTTGTCTATCATATCTGATAGACATGCATCAATAAAATCGGCTTGTCAAGCCATTTTGCCAAATGCATTTCATGGTTATTGTTGCAGGCATTTGCTTATGAATTGCAAATTGAAGGGTATAAGGCTTCAGTGTTTATTCTGGAAGATGTGCAAAGCTTACTTACCTGAAGATTTTAATATGGCAATAAATGAACTTGGAGCAACTCGACCCGATGTATACCATAAGTTGACCGAAGCTGGTGTTGAAAAGTGGTCTAGGGCATATTGCCCTAGTGATCGTTACAATTACATGACGTCTAACTCAGCTGAGTCAATAAATTCGTTAACAAGAGATGTTCGAAAAATACCGATTACAAACCTAATGGAGTGGTATAGAGACCTTGTGCAAAGGTGGTATTGTGAACGTCGGGAAAAATATAGAGGTACGTATTTTATAATTGTGTTTATCGTTTATATTGAAAAAACAAATATGGATATTAACATATTTATGTTTATAGATGCACCCTTGAATGAGCTCAGTGATTGGGCTACAGCCAAAATCACCAAAAGAAGGCAAAAGAGCGTTAACTGGATTGTGGGCGCAATTGATAGGTACAGAGTTTACCATGTAGATGATCGTCGAAGGATGCATACTGTGGAGTTATATAGTGGTACATGCACATGTCAAAAATGGCAACTCTCTGGTCTGCCTTGTGGTCATGTTTTAGCTGTATGTAGAGTTATGGGATTAACAGATTTTAATCATTTGGCGAAAGGATGGTTTAGGAGAAAAGCTCTTGAAGGTACGTACCAAGAGTTGGTATATCGTGGGAGAAGTTTCAAGTTTGGCAGCGTCCTATATTACTTGAAGTTGTTAAGCACCACTTATAGGATTAAAAACCAGCTGTAGACCAAGAGCAATGCTCGTTATTTATATCGCCAAGTGAGGAAACCGGTACCAGTAGATGTGGACGGTGCGGTGCCCGTGGATACACTAAAATTCATGTAGGGAAACCATTCACAAATGAAAGTAAGTTAGTGTTATGTGAAACAACTTTTCATATAATTGATTATTACTTCATATTTCAATAACTTGTTTTAAACATTTTTTAGGCCAAGACAGGATACTCAGAGCAAGAACATTACTACTCAGAACAAGAACATTACTACTCACAGCAAGCAATGTCGTTTTCTTTCGAAGCTGTTGACTTGAATGACCCGTGAATCAACATATTTTTTTCTTTTAAAATGTATGCAAAACAGCAGCTGTTAATAAACGAACGATTTCTTGGTTGACACAACAAATCATCAGTATAAGTTACTTCCCATAAAATTGTCAAACAGAAGTTAACAAACACCAAATAGTTTTATTGTAAAACATGTCACAACTAGTTTCAAAAGAGACAGACCAAACTAAAATGTTTAACAACAAACTTTCACATACAAACTAAGATGGATAGATGATCTTGTGTTCGAAAAAAATTGGACCATTTTTTCTTGATACGCCAAGGCTGTCTGGATTGGATCTTCAACATCCAGTGGGATCCCATGAGCTAACTTGTATATACAATAACACAATATCATGGATTCTTTGGGGTATTAACTCAAATCGAAAATGATCGTCGATAATTACGAGCTTCAAAGGTCACTAACCTGTAAAGAAAAAAAAAATAGACAGTCAAAACACGACAATCACCCAAATACACCCACCCTTACTTCGGGACATTTTTGTGCATTGTATACTTAATACTATAGGTGGGATTGGATGGATTCCTATACTGCAAACACACTAAGTGTTGTAGCACAACAGGAAGATTAGACTCTAAACAACTCTATCTTCAATACCAGGACGGGGAATTAAGGATCGTAAGTCTTTTAATGTCATAGAATGTGACATTTCCAGATTGTATGTGAAACTGTGCAAGAGACCAATGTCTCTTGGGTTCATTTATAGGAATAAAGACCTACAATTGTTTCAAAATAATCAGTGACAAAATAAAATTAAATAAAAAATGATGTTCAAAATAATCACATGGGTTACTATGTATACCTGTTCAACATCCCTCCATGCGGGGGGGGGGGGGGGGGCGTGGGGGGGGGGGGGGGGGCGGGCAGGCTGCGGGGGGAGGGCGCGTGGTGGGGGGCGGGGGGGCGGGGGGGGGGGGGGGGACACGTAAATTTCACGTTGCTTAAACCAAAACGGCATTGAATCTAGAAGTAGAAGTAGTAAGGAAGTAACAACTCTCCATTGACCAATCATCAAAACGAATGTCTAAAATGCCACATGTAACCACAACCATAGTTCAATGTGCCTGAAGGTATATCAAAAACAAACAATCAAAATCATAATTTTAAAATGTGAAGAACAAAATAATTTCTGTAACAAAGTACAATTGTGTTTTTAATTATTAAATCGTCAAACTAACCACTAAACGCTCATGTCAAGCCTAATTTAAAGGAGTCCCAGAATAAATGTCGGACCCACAACAATTTCAGTGCACCAAGGAAACTTGCAACGACTCTAACCAGATGTAATTAGAAACTGCTCCAAATAATAATTGCAGTATATTTTGTCGATGCATTTGGATGGTCGCTTTAGATCCTAAACATAGCACATAAAACTAATTAACATATATACATAAAAACATATTACAAAATTAAATAATATTTATAAAAGACATGCCTCTTTCCACGGTTTGAGATATTGACACATTTCAATCATAAATTCATCAAGCACATTATTTTGCTTTTTTAGTCTATCCATGCTAAGGACTTTTTTAGTTATATCTTCTTCAATAGGTGGCCTAAGAACATTAACATACCTCCTTTTGTTTGTTCCACATCTCTCTATAGCAACTTTCATGTGAAGTGGACTTTCTACAAATCGATATCTTTTCCTGCTATTGGCTCTTTCTACATCAATTGCATACTTAGTCTCTTTCTGCTCTGCAGCCTATTTTTTTCAGCCATCTTGCTTTTGAGCTTTCATATAATTCAATCTGTGAAAGATTTTTGTCTACTTCAACAACATCATTCTGCGTAAAGTTATAAGACAAGTAAGTATAAAAGTTATAATTAACCCATAAACAAAACCATTGATAGTTGAAGTAATCAATTACCTCATCAACCAAATCATCCAAAGCATCCACCAAATCATTGACAGCATCCTTGTTGGCTGATGGATTTGTAGAACCTATATATTTAAAAAATGGTTCACCATCTTGATCACTCCAATACTTGTCACCAAGATCACACTGCTTACCAGATGTACTATCCTTGTGCTTCTGATTTAAGCCCTTTTTTTTAGTAACAACGTGCTTTTGTGTAAAAAAAATGATAATTAAGTAAAAACTAGAGCTATATAGAAGCCTGCATTGGTGTATATAAGGCTCTATGTAAAAACTTACATTAATAATAGTCTCTAGTTTGTAGACGCGTGCTTTCAAACTCTTGATCTCTTTAGGTAGAATCATCAAACTGTCGCATAAACCCTCCAAAGCCTTAACACGATCTTTTAGAGAACTCTGGATAAATGGCTCTCTATCTTTCGCCCTACGTGTGCGAGCTAATGATAGCTTTTTTAGATAATTACCAAAAAAACCTTATTATTCAAAAGGTGCGTTCTCGGTTATACATCTTGAATTAATCACTACTCCTTGTAAACTTCTATTGGGCCTCGGCTCTATTTGGATATAACTCATAGTTTGGTTTTTTGTCCTAAGGAAAAAAGACGTATTATGTAGAGAAAGGCTGACTACTCAGAGAAAATAAGTAATTATGAAACAATTTAGTAATGTAACTAACCTGGGGAAAAAGTTGCCCAAAATACTCCCATTTTTGAAATGGAAAATGCTTGGACCAGAAACATCCTCACGGGATTCCTTCAGAATCTTTACTCCACCAACGATCAGTCACACTTGATGACTCTAAAATCCAAATCTAAAAATGGTATATATAGAACAAGTTAGTAATTAAATGATAGACTATTGTTTGTAAGATACTATCCTTGAATATACAATACAAATCCAGACAAAGGATACGTGGGAACAAGTTGGGGTTAATATCTAAGGCTTTATGGTACGCTTGCTTAGTTTGAGTTAAAATTCCTGATGGCAGCTTGGATAGTAATACTCGCCACATAGTTCTCCCAAGGGAAAATCATCTCCAATCTTCAAGATCTCAACCATCCTAAGAAATACATCATCTACTGCAGATCCTAAATCATGACCCATAAATATTAACTTCCAAAGATAACAATAAACACACGCGTATAGAGTCTGAATCAGAAAGGCTGGTGAAACGCACTTCATCCTCAATCAAAGATAGAAGATCTATGTTTTTAACATACTCCCCTATCTTTTTAGGAAATACACGATCACGAAAAGTGATATCACCGTCCCTAAAATTACAGAAACTTATCCACAACAGACTTAAATCCATAAGAGACAAAAATTCACGACGCCCAAAGTGAAGAGTAGATAATTAACATTCTAAATTAGTGGAGGATCTAGTGATCTATAATCATGAAAAACTTTTGCTCTGAAGCTTAAATGTATGAGACTATCCTATTTTAAACGTAAGTAATCCAAACCATCGACCAAGAAGTTTCCTAAACAACATACACGGTCAACCCTAGTATTTCTTTCATTAACAAAAGAGTCATGGGAAATTTGTTTAACGTGAACTTCGCATGATATGCCTATATGCACAAGGAAAATGAAATAAAACAAATTAAGATTAGTTTGCAATATTATGATATCTATTTGTAAATAATTGTTTAAGCAGGAAGATTATAAGCACAACCTAAGCAAATTAACTTCTATCGAATATATGTCTAAGACTGGGTGAAAAAATATTCAAACTAAACATAGTTTTGGATCTTAAGGTGTTTGATTAAGTAGTTTGCTATGAATCTATAAGTACTTAATTCTTTTAGCAAGCATTTACATATAGATAAAATATATAGTATGGTCAAGAGGTGTAACGGGACAATAAGAAAAGTCAACACTGTTTGCTAACTCAAACAATTTTGGAAGTTGTGGGTAGTATGTATCCTAAGAGAATATGTGAAATGAGATCTTTGTTATCTAATATTTCTGGAAAGTGAAAACATTAGGAATCAAATGTCATTTCTATACAGGTTTGCATGTGAGGTATATTTGTTTTTCTTTCCTAAAATTATTATGTAGTTGACTGTTTGTGTGGCTTTATCTATTTAAATGCTTTATCTATTTAAAGGCTTTATCTATCTAAAGGGTGAGGTCCTCTATGTTTTTATGGTCTTGCCTCTGAACTTATAGTCATAAGAAGGTAACAAATGGCATGGTTACCGATATGTGGTGAGCTACGCAGAACTTCTAATTCTGTGAAATGGGAGCCCATGTTTGTTCTTTACTATCAGAGGTCGTTGACTGAAGACTACAGGCTTGCAAGAAAGTTATCTAGGGTTAGTGGTGTAGTTATAATGTGGTAACTAGCGCAGGCGCAATTTCTTGTGAGCTAGATAGTTTGGGGACACGTATGTGCTGCGAAATTGGCTAAGTTTTTCCATGAGATTTTCAAATGAAGGACAAGGTGAGATAGGGACAATTGCATATCTTGGCAAGGAAATGGAGTTGAATGCTCGTAAAAAAAATTTGTTCATTGAGAAGCTTAATGGTCTCATTCCGTATTGAGGATGTTGGTGAAGTAGCATTTGTAAAATAATTCCAATGGCCGTGTGGTTCTATTTTACTTATGTATGTGTTTATTGTGTAATGTAGAATAAGGGAAACGGTCGTGTGGTTGTGTTTAAGCATTTGTAGCGTTTATTGTGTAATGTAGGCTTAATCTAAGATGACACTTTGTATGATATTAAATTAAATAAATCTTGACGCCTGTTCTATCTAACTAACGGTCTATGGAATGACTTGGTTGGGACTTGGAGGAAATACTCTGTTAATTCATAACCATAAAGCCTAATGTCCAGAAACGAAATCTTACTTTAAGGTATGTTCAATTGAATACTATTTTGAATGACTTGGTTGGGACTTTGGAACGACCGTTAAACGATTTGCAACTTGCAAACATGGCATTGAATCTTGAACAAAAACAAACCCATATCACAAAGCAACATCAAATTAACTTAGAAAAAAATAAACCGACATTAGATTAACTAATGATTTGCAACTTGCAAGAACAAGAATAACTTAAAAACCAAATCAAAATCTTAAAAGCATAAAACTTTACATCACCAAAAATCGAATTAACTTATGAAACATCAAATGTAATAAAAAAAATGAATTAATAATCTTCACCAAAATATAACCAGCATCAATATAGCAGTATAATAAGAAGTTAAACAATTAGCATTCAAATTCAATTTAGCTAACAATAAGCAAATAAAAAACATCACAAGAAGTCATAATCAATAGTTGAATTAAAGAACAATAAACATTATGTTGTGTGTGTGTGTGTTTTTAAGATCTAGGATTCAAATTAAAGGTTGGATCTAAAAATAATTACCCCAAAAAAAGTACGACGTCATTTCCGTCGTGTACAGTCCCAAGAAAGAGGTAGCCGCCGGTTGAGCATTTGTGAGTTGAGCAGCCGTTGGTTGAGCATTTGATGAGAGATAAAACAAAGTAGTAGTTGAGTGTTGTGGGCCACAATAGTGGGTCATGCCTGCATCTAACCTAAAGGGGATTGTAGTTGCAAATTGCCACGTGACGACTATTGGGTGGAGTTGAGCAGTTGAGAAGTTAAGCATGACCAAATTGGAAAGATTTTAAAAAGTTGACCATAATGAGGAAGAAGAAAAAGATCTTGTCCCTAAACAGTAATTTTCTCCATGTAAAATTCAATGGCTGAGATTTAAGCAATGTAAAAGCCACTAACATCCGTTGGATCAAATTAGTCGCTATTTCGGATTGTCTTTTGCGTACTCGGGTCGGTTACTATTTATGCCATGTGTGTTAAAGTACACGTGTTGCTATGTTATTAGCCTGTCATGCATTGGGATTAACGTTCTGTCACCCTTGGAAGCCGTCTAGTCCCGGAAATATAGTCAATGTGTCGTAATTGCCCTTTTGTATTTTGCGGATATTACGATTGTGGTAATAATATTTGGCCACCTCGTCCACAGTCGTAATTTATTTAGCTATGGTGTAGCACATGTATTTTGACATGTCTTGCCAACAAACACTGTAACATTGTAACCTGTAACATTGCGAGTAAGATGTTAGAATTTTTGTGCACCAAAGTGGTAATAATTACGTTGTTAACAATTATGATATATTTTTTTCATAGTCTTAAGCTCACTTTCATATTAAAATATTTTAATCTTATATGTCTAAAGTATCGCGAAATCTTCAATTGGAAAATATAAATAATCATATTTTGTTTCTAAGACGCGAGAGAACAAAGCAAATATATGAAAATTTCTAGGTTTTTGGGGTGTTTATCGGTTCGGTTGCTGGATTGTTACGTTTATTTGATTAAATTTTATTTTTGAGTAAAACCGAAAACTGAATATAAATTTGATTCGGTTTATGGGTGGACTCAAATAACCCGAGTTACATCATTTATATATTTTATTATGAGGAATGCTAGAACCACCCCCTTTTTACATAAATAAATCCACATAATGACATGTCATGTGTATTATTGGATGCATAAAAAAGAGATAGTCTAAAAAGAAGATAGAGAATACCACAAATTACATGACATGTCATTATGTGAATTTATTTATATAAAAAATGTGTGGTTCTTGCATTCCTCTTTTATTATTTAATTATATAGATTTTAGCAAAAACAAATCAAGCTTAGAAAATATTATATTTATATTAGGAAAGAGTTTTAATGGTTTTTATTTTATAAATATGGTTAAAGCCATTAATTAACAACGAATTTACACTTTTGTCCCGACCTAGGTATTAAACTTGTTTATTACAACTTATTACCAACAAAACTTGTTATTTTGTCCCATGTTAAGTAATATGGTAACCACTTCAACCGGTAACCCTTCCAAATAATTCCACGTCGTTATTATTTTTTTATGCTGAGTTGGATATTGATAAAGCTGACTTGGATAAGTAGGTGGGTTCAACTGGGTTAACTTTCAACCCCAACCACTTATATAGTACCCTACAAATCACACTTCATTTTCATCACTCATTTTCATCACTTATTTTCCCCCAATTCGACAAAACCCTAAATTGCAATTAACCATAAATTAATGTTAGATATTTACAAGACTGTTCTCAATTATGGTTCAAGGTATTTGTAATTTCAATTTTAACATATCAATTGCATTATTTCGTTATAAAAAATCGTAACCCTAATTTTTGAAAACCCTAATTTTTAGGTAGGAAATACAAAGACAATGTCTTTACTGTTAATCTTTACCATGACGGTATCTTCATCTGCAATCCTTTAAGGTATGTTGAAGGCGATGTGAAACAAATAACTGATGTTAATTTTGATGGCATGACCTTTAACGATTTAAGAGAAATAGTGAAGCGTTTAGTGCATGGTCTAGTTAAAAGATTATACTATTGCAAAGTTGGGTCACCATTGAAATCTATTAAGGAGTTAAAAAGTGACAGTGATGTTGATGTTTTTCTACTATTAGGCTATGAGAATCGTATGTGTGTTGATTTGTATGTAGAGCACCATGACTATGATGTGCTAGACTTCTTATTAGAAGAGACTTCTGACCCTAAAATTGTTAGTGCATCTAGTGATGAATATTGTTCTAATGATGAAAGTGAGGACATAGATGGTGTTGATTTTCATACTGAGGGGGACCATAATGTAGTTATTAAAAACTTTACCACAACAGACCCTTTTCTCAATCAGTTATGCAGTAATAGCGGTTCTTTTAGGGGGTTCATAAATGATCCAATACCTTGTAATAAAGGTAATGTAGAAGAGGACCCTGATGGCAGTCAAATAGATCCACATTATAAGATCAAAACAGGCATAAGTTATCCTAAACATGACCTTACAATGGATTAGGATAAAATGGAACATGTTTCAGGTATGAGGTTTGATCACCCTGAACAACTAAAAATCTGCTTAGCTAATTATGATGTTGCTATTGGCTATCAGTTGTGGTATGCTAAGAATGATTGGAAGTCAATCTTGGTTTTCTGTGGTAGGAATGTAGACAAATATAGGAGTGCAGGGTTGAGGACATCAAATAACGTCTATTTTATAGCATTATTTATCCTATGTAATTGACCCATTTTGTATGATTATTGCAAAGAATTGTTACATAATCGTTTGTATTTGAGAATTGCAGTAATTTTGGAGTACTTAGTGAAACTTGACTAAAAGGCACGCATTCTAGAGCTTAAACGAAGATATTTTGAATATTACTGTTCTAACAACCAATACGCCATATCCATCAAGGAAGATACAGCGTATCTGTGCCCGCACTCACCAAAAGACCACGAAAGAAACATGATAAATACGTTGTATCCATAGAAGACCAATACGTCGTATTGGAGATATAGTCTGCGAATATTCTAGAAGATATCAAACGTGGTCCCTACTCCAAGAAACCCCCAATACGCCGTATCCAAGACATTAGATACGCCGTATCGAAGACATTAGATATTTTGAATATTACTGTTCTGACAACCAATACGCCATATCCATCAAGGAAGATACAGCGTATCTGTGCCCGCACTCACCAAAAGACCACGAAAGAAACATGATAAATACGTTGTATCCATAGAAGACCAATATGCCGTATTGGAGATATAGTATGTGAATATTCTAGAAGATATCAAATGTGGACCCTACTCCAAGAAACCCCCAATACGCCGTATCCAAGACATTAGATACGCCGTATCGAACCGACTTCAGACCCTATAAATAAAAAACTTAAAAACGAGTTTTAAGTATGCTTTTAACCA